>VMDR010005851.1:0-48793 GCA_007922815.1 Macrotus californicus | reverse complement strand
TGAATATTTCAAATGCCAGTTCAGCATCTAGTTCTGGTATTCAGATGTTAATCAACAGTCCTTAGGACATACATATCCATACATATCACATATATAGTTTATAATAAATTACTCTATTTTCTTTATTTAATGTTTTTAGTTTTTAAAAACTGACATAATTTCAGGCTATAGAAAAGTTATAAGAATAATTCAGAAAATTCATAGATACCCATACCTTTTAGCAAGATTCATTCTTCCCTCTCTGTCTTTCTTTCTTTCCTTCCCCACCCCCTAAAATACTTCATAGCATATTTCTAAAAATAAGACATTGTCTGCATAACCACAGTAAGATAATCAAGATCAGAAAATTAGTAGTAACAAATCATGATTCCTGCTTATGACATTTCTTAAACAGTTGTTAGTTGACTATTATAAAAGTTTTCCTTTCTTCCTGTATATTTATATGATTGTGAGCTAAGGAATTTTTACTTTATCTGGTAGATTATACTCTCCTACTGTCCTTATTTACATTGTTCAAATTGTTCCAGAGTTGCCCTTTCAAAATAGCTCCTGTGTTCTCTTAACATCTTCGTCATTCTTTCAGCACCTCCTTTCTTTCTTACATAAGATATGCCAGACTCATACACACACACTCACACACACATGCGTTTCTAAATTTATATGTTGAGGTATATTGAAATAAATTGCACACAATACAAGGGCCACTTGCCTAAAGCAGCCAAGGCAGGGTCCATAACTGCTGTCTAAGCCCTGAAAACTCCCAACCAGTGGTTATCAGGGATCGAAGGGAGGCAGGAGGGATGAATATGTGGAGCAGAAGGATTTTCAAACCCATTAACGTACAACACCAAGAGTAAGCTCTGGTCAGCTGCAGACTGTGTTGATTTTGATGTGTCATTGTAAGTCAATTAACTGTGACAAATGTACTACTCTGGTGGGGGATATTTATAATGGGGGGATCTATTCATGTGTCAGGTTGGGGAGTATGTGGGAAATCTCTGTAATTTTATCTTAATTTTGGTGTAAACCTAAAACTGCTCTAAAAAAATAAAGTCTTTTAGAAAATGTGTTTAGAAATTAACTCAGGTTTTTTCTTATTGCTTGTACTATACTCTCACTGGCTATGTTTGTTTATACTAGGTATAGCATTTATGAACCTTGATAAGGGCCAATTTGTCATTATCTTGAAGTCCAAAAATTAATTCTTTGGAGATTTCTCTCTTTTCTCAAAATACCACAAGAAATGTGTGTACTTTGTGGTCTTATTTTGCAATAACACATGCTTAAATTTCTCTATCCTACTCACTGATAAATATTGAAAAATATGTAAATATAGATTTGTTGCTCTAGATATATAGCTATACCTTCTTTTATATATATATATAGCCATATATATGTAAATCACATGAAACTTCATGAGGTCCTCAGTAACTTCTAAGAGTGTAAAGGAGCCCTGAGACCAAATGTCTAACCACCACTGCTGTAGACACTGTCTTTCTAGGACACAAGCATCATGTTCATTTCCAAATTTATAGTTTCTTCCCCTTATTTCTGTCAAAATCATAAAGCTAGCTTTCATTTAAATTTTTCTTGGATGAATATTACTCTAAATTAAAAAATATAAGGGGAAATAAAAACAGTCCCTGAGTAGCATGAACAAAGTAAAGGGAAAACTAATATTACTATTAACTAATCTACTAGTAATTGACCATATAGCTGTGTGATAGACTTGTTCTTGCTTCAAGCTGCTGGTCCTCACTTCCTTTTCCCGAGGGCAGGGAAGCGCCCTCATCAACAGGATTTCCGCACTGAGGAAAGGGGTAATCCAGAGTTCACTGTGGCCTCACCTGTTCGCCAAGAGGCAAATGAGTCTCCCTTGCTCCTGTTGTGTGATCAAGTGGTGCTTATAAGCCAAGAAACTCTGCAGGTGTTTCAACAGAGCAGGACTACTTATAAGATGGCAGTGCGAGGGATTAGGAGGCAGCTAAAAGGCTGACTGCACATGGTGTAACTGATAATAAGCAGAGGAGAACAGGTTTGCCTTCCTCCAGACTTTGTGAATCTTAACTTTGGGGCCAATATCCTGAAACATCATCCTGTCACTGCTGGCCTATTCCCTGGGAAAAGGAATGTCCATGGAAACTCACTGAGTTTTAGACAGTAGGTAGCCCAACAGTAACCCATACTGATGAGTTAAGTATAGCTGAAGCATACAGTTCAGATTAAGTTCCCTTTCACCTTCCTCTGAATAAGTATCTCTTTCTCTCTCTCTCTCCCCACCATTTTATATTAAAGGAAAAAGTAATTGGCCAAAAACCATTTTCCCAAGTGCCAAACATTTGCAGATACTACAGAGGCATACTAAAGATAAAACACCATGGGTCTAGTTCAGCTGGGTCTGCTCGCACCATATCTGTGAAGCAAACACACCAGCAGTGGCCTTCCAACTGACAAAATAATATGGCAATTTTGTGTGTTTTGTCCTTTTCTTCACATTTCCAAACATTCAATAAATAGAAAAGTTCTCTTTATTGCCCATATCCAATATCCATCCAGCCTTGGCTTCCAAAAATGCTAATGAGTGGCTGCAGAAATCCTAGGGAACACTGGATTCCAAAGGACCTGCGCTACCAGCTTGTGCCAGCTTGGACATCAAGCCAGAGGTGATTCAGTTCCATCTCATCCCTCCCTGCCAGCTCCAGACTTCCCCTGCATCCTGGACTGTCTTTACCTCCCTGGAGGGCAAAAGGGATTGTGAGGAGACACAGCTGATGGATTGAACAAAAGTGACCTGAAGTCCATCCTCTGAAGAAATGCTGTGTGATTTTACCCAACTTCATCTACGTTTGTTGTATTTGTGAAACACAGCAAGATTTCCATGTGTCCCTTTGCAGTAGTTTTGGGCCCTGACTCCAGGGTTGAAGTGGGAAAGGTGTCTATATTTGGTGAGAATGAACCCAGAGGCTATGCTAACTTCCTGGGAAGCCAATTTTGAGTGAAAGATCTGTACCTGGCAGTGTCTCAACTTGGTTCATATTAATTCCATCCTTCTCCCACTCAGGCCAAACCAAGTCTTTTAGAAATCCTCACAAGCTTCAGTGGAACTTGGCATTTCAAAGTGTGGGTAATTCCAACTCTCACACAAGCAGTAACTCATAAACATCTAAGTAAAGCCACTTGGGCTCCTGACTGAATACAAGTTTAGCAGTTGAGGTAAAGGCTCCGGGTATTAGTTACCAATGTCTTGTATCAGAGGGCAGTGATGGGACTGAGGATGCTTCCTTTGACCTTCAAATACCAATCTATCTTTATCAGTGCTCTAAGAGTCTTGTCATTTCTCATTTCTTGATGAACTAGGACAGCAAATGAGTGCACTACATTTGTTAGGGGAAACTCTTTAGTAGTAGTAGTAGAAATAGGAATAGTAAGGGCAGTAATATGTAGTATTAAAAATGATGATTGGCAGACATTATTGAGAAACTACCAAAGTCAATGAGCCACCCCTTGTCCCTTGTTACTACTCACTCTATAGGTGACACAGCCAAGCATTTTCCTTCCACAGGTTTCCCTGCAACAAGGGGCAGCAACAGAAAATACTCTGGGCCCATGACAGGTGAAGAAAGATTTCTAGGGAGTTAGAAAGCTCCAAGAGAAGTTTTTCTCCCTGGATATAAAAGGATAATTAATGATGAGGCCCATGTGACTCTTTTCCCTTCTCGCTGCCTTAAATGCTAATTCCTAGGAGTGAAGTGGCTCTATTGTGATCATTAACAAAAAGTCAGGAAAATGACAGTGGAGTCAGACTTCACCTTGGCAAGCCTGAAAAACATGCCAGTTACCGCACATCCCCGTAGCCCTCATGATGTGAGAAAAGCAAACTATGATTTGTTCAATGCGTTGGCCATCCTGAGCTCAGCTTTCTTATTTATCATGGATAAGGGGGGAGGTTGGGACAAAATTAGGTTTATAGTTGTGAGCATGTGAAACAGAGTTTATTCTTGTATTAGTGTTTATTAATGACTGTATTATTTTCCATATGGACAGCTATCAACCTACTTTTACCACACCCTGTACTTTGCAGAGGTCACTGGAGATTTTTCTTTGAAGTCTGTGGTCACATGGTAAGCTGCAAAATTCTACATGAATGTAAGAAAGGCATTCATCTGGGGGGGGATAGCAGACTGATCATTCATATTTTTCATCTCTATTTATAAGTGTTAATTGTATGTCTAAAAGTTACTGAGTAATCCTCTAGTTTGTCCTTAAGGAGTTTAGAGTATATTAAGTGACTTTTTTTGTGAGTCATCTAATTCCTGATAAAGCACCATAGAGAATAAAACAAAGAATTATTAAACTATTAATTGCTAAATTACAAGACACTGAGTGCTAGTTCTACACAAATTTGAATAATAACCTTAAAGATACATTAAATGTTTACCATGTTGGAAACATTATTCTAAATATTTTATATGAACAAAGTGATTAAATCCTAGAATAACCCTATGAATAAATAAATATATTATCTCCTACATTTTACTCATGATAAAATTGAGGTGCAGTGGGGTTATTGCATTGACCCAGCTCACAGAGAGAAAGTGGCAGAGCCAGGAATGAATTCAGGCACTTTGGCTTCCATCCACTGCTCTCCTGGAAAGAGAAAAATGTCAGGTCACTTGAGTTTATAAACCCTTTCTGTTGTTTACCTAGTTTTGTGACCTTGGGCAGAGCATTTATAACCTGTTTCCTCATCTTTAAAATGAGGATAATAGTCAGCTAATTGGATTGTTTTGAAGATTAAATCGATAATGTACATAAAGCGCCTTGTGAAGTGACTGGCACATAACAGAGCATTGTACGTGGTTGCTATTACTGGACTGGCAATGGACTGGAAGCCTCAGCACTACGGCGGTCATTAAGGTGCTAGTTCACCAAGATGATGCCTCTAGGATGTTGTAGCGTCCTGCCTCGCAGAGGTGCATTACTGTTCTCCTACAGCAGAGAATGCTAGAGTAGGGGTTGTGTGTATGTGTGTGTAGACTTCACTAATTTACTTCATTGGATGAAAGAACTATTCATCTCATAACACACTGAGGGCAAGGAGGGAGAGAGGGAGAGAGAGAGGGAGAGAGAGAGAGAAAAGATGAATAGTTTCTTCATCCTTTTCGATGAATAAATACCATTTATTCATTATACAAATGAATGGGTTTCTGAGCAGAGGCCTGAGATGTTTTTCAAGGACAGGTAAAGATGGGTGATAATATTAGGTGATTCAGAACATCTATAGGGAATCAGATGGACAGTATTTCTAAGGAAAAGAACCCAAGAATGACAAGGACAGCTACTACAGGGAGTTTGAGAGCATTTGAATAAATGCCCTGCCTCATAATACAACTATGGGCTATCAATCAGGAAAGTGAGGTTTGAGGATGACCCAGGGCATCCCAACAGAAAAAGACCAAGTTCACTGGGCCACCATTGGCAAGACATCCCCTGCAGAAGGGTAGCCCAAAACGAACCACTGTCCACAGAGGGACAGGAAAAGAGTGGTGGGAGACAATGCAAATGATTCTCATTTGTATTCAATCAATTCATGTCTTCTGCCTCCCTGTGGCTAATGGGAAGGGGCACCTTTAAGCTTTCTTTACTTAATCTTCTCATTGGGGGATCTTCAATTATTTATGTAGTAATCAACTCTGAATGGAGAACAACCCACTTAATAAATGAACAGAGACTAAAATGGGCCTTATGACAACAAGTCATGTGTCAGTTTAATAGAGGCCAACTTTGGGTTCTCCACCTCCACCTCCAAAAAGAGAAAAGTGGCTACATAATTAATTGGGGCCTTTTATGCCGCAGAGGCCTCCCTCCTTTATCTGTGAACCCACACATATCTCCCGGCCTAGTCCCTGATGTGGGGGCCGAATTCCCGGGCTGTTCCTTTGCCAACACTGAGGCACTCTGTCTCTTCTTTGTTCTTACAGCCCAATCGCATTCCTCGATTCGGGCTGTTCATGAAACTATTTTGGTGGCCATTGTACTCATCTGCTTAGATATTTTTTTTTTTATCCTGAATTTGTCAACAAACGTATAACCAAACCTTTCACTTTGGTGTCACCCATAAAAACGTAAAATGTATTTTGGAACATGGAAATCTTTAATACAAATGTTGGGGAGACAAGACCAAGAACACAGCGTGTGCATGGACATGAATGCGACATTCCCAGTTGGGACTGACATGCTAACCACATGCTATAGCCAGCCAACAAGGAAGGAACCAATCTAACTACAAAATCACTTTCTACACACTTCTTTGTCTTTTCCCTCACAAACGTTACCAGAGATTTTGAGGAATCGATTTAGAAAAATCTGTTCTCCCAATGTATATGTGTAAGCAGCAGAGCAATATTTGCTTGTGAAGCACCTACCATGTATCAAACGCTTTCCCACAATACAAGGTAACAGCTAGTGGGATAGTAATGCTATCAAAAATTAAAATATCATTTATCTGTCCCCACTCATTTTTAGTGAACCTGTGAAGGCTTCAATGCTCATGGGTTGTTTTATAATTATTCACAGATGGAAATTTAAAAACCCTAAAATTTCTAGAAATTTTCAGATCTATAGTTTCCAGAATATACATTTCCTATTTTTTGTTTCTCAGAATATTTGCTTCTTTCCTTTTTTCTTGTTCTGTTCTCATTTCTATTTTTCACAAAATTCTCCAAAGAATATTGCGATTTCCACAATCATTTTATGCATGCCTTCTCTATGCTGAAAGTCACTGAAAACTTCAGAACTGAGAAACTTGATACATTGCCATCAGAGTAATACTATAGAAGTACCACTTTTACATAGGCTGCATCACTCCTAAAAATTCATAAATATGCTACTATTGCCCATTTTATCAATCTCAAGTTTCATGGGCTGACCTTCCCGAAATTGGTTTCTCTTTACCTGCCCAAATTATCACTACTATTTCTCAATTCTCATTTCCCCCTTAACTAAGCTGGCTTACTCTCTTTGTTTTTATTTCTATGCCTCTTCTTGTGCTATTTTCCCCACAATGAAATGCACCCAAACTGCTTTTCCTCTCTATTTAAATACCAGTCCTCTCTTTAAGTTCCTTCTTTGTGGAGTCATTATCTGCAATTAACATCCCACATGATCTGTCTCTTCAAACACCAGTTAGTTGCTCACTATGTGGTTCAACTGTGTTCTATTTTTATGTGTTTATTGATTTGAGAGAGAGAGAGAGATTGAGAGAGAGAGAGAGATCAGTTTGTTGTCCCACTTATTTATACATTTACTGGTCGATTGCAGTATGTGCCCTGACCAGGGATCAAACCCCTAACCTTGGCATACTGGGACAAACGCTCTAACCAACTGAGCCACCTAGCCAGGGCCTCAACTATACTCTAATTGTTTCATTTATGTAGGTTTCATTTTTGAGTTACATGGTAAATGCCTCAAAATGTGTTTTTGTTTTGTCTCCTGTGCCTGGGTGGGGTTGAGTACACGTTCTACTTGGTACAATACCTTAATCGATGTATAACCAAGTGCCAAGTATAAACCATGCAATATAAAGAAAATTTGAAACATATAACTCGTCAGGATTCCTGAATGTTTTATAGATAATCTTGTGTAACTCACACCTTGAGATGTTTGACTGCAATTGTCAATTTTCACCCATGTTTTACCTTGCATTTGACAGGGTTATTTTCATAACCCATGGTATCCTTTTTCTGGCCTGGAATATGGAAACTTCCCTTGAGATATCGAATGAAGCTTTAATTCTAAAAGTCATATCCAAGCAGCAGGATAAGTTCTATAAGTCCCAATAATTGTTTCAAAGATCAATACATTCTCATAGTTTTTGCAATGCAAGCAGGCAAAGATAATAGAAATATTCTTCATTGGGTATTCAAGACCACTGAGTTCACTGAAAAAAAACAACAACTACATGTCTATGTAGTCTGGCATGGTATGTTTGCTCAATAAGCTATTAATACAGAAAAGAAATTGAGCCTCCATGAACCATGTAGATTTGAGTCTGACAGCTCCAGACATATATAGTTAAAATAGTTTCTAAGTTATTCAAAATATCTCACCATGGAGGGCTGGTGGTGACCTTGAATGAAAGCTCCAGGCTTGTGCTTTCTGCACAATGCTGTGCCACAGGTGATGATGTGAGGTGACAGGACAAAGAAAACTGCATTGTGCTGGTGGTCAAGAAAAAAAATCACTGAGTAGCTTTAGAGACGGAATCATTTGAATGTAGATATTACCAAGCCTTAAAGACAGAAAAGTCCAGCAATAGCAATGACTGAAGCAGAAACTTCTGGAGAGCACCTTAACCTTCAAATGCTTTTTCAACTGATTCAGCTTCTTTGCTGTACCTGTCTTTCAGCCTTGAGTGAGATCCCTAGGAACTAACATGTCACATTCTTAGATACAAATGGAGACATTTGTTTTTTCTAGTCTATTGATGAACAGTGAATTGAGGTCAACTGTTAGAGCTAGTCTCTTGATCTCCCTAACATATCATTTTAGTGTTTGTTTGTTTCTTTCTTTATTTGTTTGGTTGGTAGCTTGGTTGATTATTCTAGGATAAGATTACGTTGATCTTTTATGAGAAATTTTATTTCTTTTATTTCAAATTTTACTTGAATATCTTGCATCAGTTTATTACAGTCAGTACAATATTCTCTCCAAAAATATGCTTCCTCTTTCACCAATGGAATTCGCAGATTATTTGTATTGTAGACTCAACATAAGTTGAGGGCTCCAATAATAAAACTGAGGGGACAAACCTAACATTCATTGCCATTGCAAATTGGATTTCCTAATGCATTCACATTAATAAGAAAACAATAGAATGGGGCCAGATGGTATTAATTTGGAAATTTACACTCTGAGGTGGAAACTAGAGATATAGATAGATGTAGGTGGTAGGTCACTAAACCCACTCACAATCCAAAACACAGGTTAGACTTAAGGTAGAGATATATGGATGTGTCTGTGTGTGAATGAGTGGGCACATGAGTGTGAATGTGAGTGTGTGTGCATGTGTGTGTGTCATTTGAGAGTCTGAGATAAGGATAGGAACAGGAAGATAGGAAAGGAACTCATATAAATTAGGTATCCACTAAATATCGATTTTTACAGTTAAGTACTCAATCTCAGTGTTCAAACTACTAAGTCTGCCTACTTCTCAACTGATTACAGCTTAGTTAATCCAGTCTAATATTAATTCTGATATAAAAATTTTGTTTGTGTGCCAACCAATTCCAAGATTTTTTTCTTTCTTTAAGAATACTTACTTTTGTATCATAGCAAACTCAAAGCCACTGTCTGAGCTACATATTACATATACCCCCCAGAAGAGAGGAGGAAACAAAAGCTCAGACAGTTTGGTGAAAATAACTAGTGAGTAGTGGAGTCAAGGGTTTAACCTAGTTTCTTTCGACAGGAAAGGTAAACATTCAGAAATGACAAAAATACAAGTAAAAGAAAAGAAAAAACAGAGGGAAACATCCCTCAAATATAAATCTCTGCAGAGGGAGTACAATGGAAAATTAGGCAAAAAGAGCACATTCAAATGGAAAAACAATTGAATAGGGAAATTTGTCTTAAAATCTCAAGTAATGCTAATTTCTTATTTCTACAAAAGCAGAGTAAAATAGATCAATTTTTACTTAAAATGTATGCAATAGCTAATTTTAACAGAAGGATAACCATTTTTCTTAAAAAGAGCCATCTTAAATGTGTTTTACTGATTTCATCACTTCGCCATTGCAGGCAAACACAGATTTGGTTTGTCTCCATACAATGTTTTAAAAATCCCTTTGGGCTCCAGCAAATGGGTACAGTTTTGCAGTTTCAGAATGACTTTGACTGATGTCCCCACTTTTCCACTATTTCTTTCAGTGTCAGGAATGCAGTCCAATAGCCTTGAGATATGTTAACTGCAGGTTTTGCCCATCTAGAACCCCGCAAGATAAACTTCAGTTTTAGCTTTTCAAGTCCTTAAGGAGTTTCAACGATATTTCAGGGATCTTGTTATTAGCCAGGTACAGCAACGGAGAATACTTTTAAACACAGTCCACGAACCTCCATGGAAGCTATCACGTTTGAAATATAAAGCTCGAAAAATTAGCCTCTGAAATGAATTAGACCTACTTGGAGTCCAGAAATCCTTCCTGGGGTTGATGTCAGAGCCTTTACTCAAGAAATGTCTAAGCTCTTTGTTGGTGCGGGGGAAAAAACGTCAGGAATTCTCTTCCCTGGATTTAATGCCCCCAGATTTAAAATGTAAGTATTAGAAGCTGGAGCCTTTGAACATCTCCCTTCATTTCTTGACATCTTTATGACAATGTATGGTGCAGTGCCTCACTCTGCGGCAATTATGGAGCAGACAGCACTGTAGGCAATGTAAGCCGCTCTTAAGTGCGGCGATCCATTCTGAAGAGGTGCACAAACATGAACTCTCCACTGTGGCGGGCTTCTGTGAGGCCTGAGCATTATCTGCGAGTTTTCTCTCTCCTTTTTAATCACTCTGTTAGCTCACCTCTAGCACCCAGTGGCCTAATTTACTAATTAATAACTATTATTACTTAGTGGAATTGAAAACTGAAATTACTGCCTGCCTTAAACATAATAAAAATTGGCAATCCATTCAGAGTTTTTTCAGTTTTTTTTTTTTTTTTGAAGGGTTGCTTCATTCATTGTGCAGTCTGGCAGTGGGGCAGGTGTCCTTGTCTGCTTCCTACGTGGCCCTCGTTTCCAGACAGGATGGGAGGGAGGTGGGGAATTGTTTCTCTGACACATTCAGACTGGAAGGGAAACACTATATTTCAATGGGTGGTTGGCCCTTGAGCCACACGAGTTTGTACCATGTGGGTCCACTTATACCTGTTTTTTTCCCATTAAATACTGTAAGTATGTTTCTCTTCCTTACGATTTTAGTAATTAAAATACCTGTCCTCTAGCTTACTTTATTGTCAGAAAATATTATATAATACTTGTAACATCTATTTATGTTTTGGTAAGGCTTCTGGTCCATGGTAAGCTATTAATAGTTAAGTTTTAGCCCTGGCTGGTCTGGCTCAGTGGATTGAGTACCAGCCTGCAAACCAAAGGGTCACTAGTTCGATTCCCAGTCAGGGCACATGCCTGAGTTGCGGGCCAGGTCCCTGGTGAGGGGGGTGCTCAAGAGGCAACCACACATTGATGTTTCTCTCCCTTTCTTTCTCCCTCCCTTTCCTTCTCTCTAAAAATAAATAAATAAAATAAATTTTAAAAATAGTTAAGTTTTAAGGGAGTCAAAAGTTATGTGCGGATTTTCAACTGTGAGAGAGTTGGCACCCCTAACCACCACGTTATTCAAGGGCCAACTGTATGTCTGTAAGATCTTAATAGGCAATATTCTTTCGACCAATAATCACACAATTTAGAAATGTCTGTCTTCTTTACTTCATTTGTTTTTGATTTTCCTAGCCAAACTTTTCTTCATACCTTAGCAAATGACTTCTAATCTCAAGTGACTTCTTTCTTATTTGCAAAGTAAAATGCCCTTAAAGAGAAATGGATGATGTGAGTCCATTGTCTCTAATACATACTAAATGCACAGAAAATTAAGGAGAAATTATTACCATCAGCATTTTTTTTCTTTGTGTAGTTGTTCTCACTGTTGGCTAAGTCAGATCTATTTAAAGTAACAAATTTGTACTTCAAATCTGCCCTTCTTTTTCCTAGTACAGTTCCAACAGAGATGCCAATATTATTTCTCATTATAATATGTGTGCATATTAATGTGTATTTGTTCATTTAATTGGAAGTCTAATGTCTACGTATGTTGGTCACCGGTGGAGATGCTGAGATGCAGACACACAGAGTTCTATTCCTACTCTCAAGCTGTCCATCACCCAGCAGGTATGAATCCACATGAAAAGCACTATGGAAAAATAGCTTCAATATGCACAGGACACTGCTGAAGAACGTATTTCCCATAAGAATTAAAGTCAAGTCTGGAAAGGTTATCACTGCAAAGAGAAAACATCATTGCCCCTCCAACCACATAATCTGATGCAGATACTCTTAAGACCAGTCACGAAGACAGCTCCCATATGGAGGCAGGGAGTTACCTAGACAGCAGATGCAACAGGCTAGAAAAAGATGCCTTTGTAAATACCCTGCATACTTAGTGTGGGTCACTATTTGGTCAGCTTAGCAGCTAATTGGCAAAAATATCACCTAGTTCTCAAGGTTATCCTAATTTTACCTTTTTAATAATCAGGCTAAACTATCAGGTCTTCATGACTGAGAGTTTGTTGAGTGTTTTTCTTCTGACTTCTTAAAGATATTATCACATCTCTAAAGCTGAATCTCATTCAAATAGTCAATCAATCAGTCAGTCAATCAATCAATTGCCTACTGAGGGCCCATGATTTCTCAGCACACTGGATGCCATCCATGGGGGATACTGCTCTGTTCTCTATTCTCACTGTTGACCAGAAGTACAAGACTGCACCTGCTAAAAGAACAAGTCCATTCAAAGAAGCCCTTCAAACTTGACCCATTATAAGTTGTTTATCTGTTCTATTCCACTGTATAAATTTACTTTATTTCTAACTAAATGAAGATAAACAAGCAGGATACTAAGAGAACAAATGTTCAATCTGATTTTTTCAGTCACAGCACCAGAAGTTAATTAGTAGTTAAAGTCAAACCTAAAAAAAAAATTGTAGTTTTTTAAAATCACTGATATGACAATCACTGACACCTCTAGATTTAAGCCATTTCTTATTTCCAAATGTTAATATCAAATAATATTAGCAATCAAGTCAATGGCAAATTAAATTATGAAATATTCTGAATCCTGAAAAATATCTGGCTCCAAGAATTTTGAATCAGATTTAGCAAATCAAAGATGCCAAAACTCAAGGGTAAAAAAGTTTTTTAAACAAGTTTTCATTATTGAACTTTATGCAGGGTATCCAGCCAATTAAGTGGGATTGGGAGGGCCATGAGTGACAAGTGCCACCCAGCACTGTAGGAGTTTTCAGAGGGAGACACACAGGTCATTTGAATGGTGTGCACTTTCTATTGAGGCTTGTGGGCATTCCAATTATGCAAGGGTCAACAATAATACCACTGATATTTCAAAGAGAGTTCAATGCTAAGAGAGATTTGAAATACCACCTCTGCTATTATGTATAAAAAGTAAAATTCTTTCTTTCAAGAGTCCTGCCATGTTTACTTCTACTTTTTTAGCCTCTGGTCCTGGGGATTAATAATTTTACAGTATGAGTAGATGTTTCCACCTAAGGAACTCATGGATCTTGGAAAAATAACTAGAGGACAGATTAAAAAGTCTTGTTGTTGTAAAACTACAATTTAGTCACTTCACAAATGCAAATCTAAGGCACATCTAGAGGGTCGTCCTTTCAAGCAGTCGAAGAGTTAATTTTGGTGCCTGTGTTTGTGTGTGGCCTTACCACTTCCAAGACAGAAAGCTCAGCAGGCAGCCCAGTGATGGTGCTTTATGGCAGGTAAAAGAAGTGGACATAAACACATAATACATCTCAATAGGTGAGCAAAATAAGCAGCAGCCTGAGTCATCAGAAAACAAAGAGGAGAGATTTTGACACAGAATATTTTGATTTCAGAAAGACTATTTCATAGCACCCACAGCATGTTCAGAGGGCCCTGAGGCAAACATTGGTTTTGAAAAATTCAGAGGCATGACCTCATTTTTAATTCACCATAAAGTAGAAGTTGTAAAAAAAAATTAAGTCGACCTCAAGAGTTTCTTCTTTGAATGACCAAAATAAATAAGCAAAACCAGGGTTAAAATATTGCCAATATCCATATGTCTACATGTCTGAATATGGGTAGAACAAAAGGGAATTTGGGTTGCTTCAGAAGTCTTATTGACTTTGGCGAGTGGATCAACCACGCAGTAATTTGGCACTACCAGCAGACATCACACCATTCCACATGGCTTTTAACTTGGTATCATATTCATAGTCTTTCCAAAGAATGTCTCTCTTTCGTTTTAGATCTCAAAATAATTAATGAGAAATGCAGACACATTCTTAAAAATATGAATGTTCAACCTCTTACAGGACCACAAAGCCAAACTGATAAGTCATTCAAAATTGGCATGTGCTGCCAAATCTGGGGGTCTAATTTATTTGCCCAATTATCAAAGAAGTTGCATGCCACACTGAATGGATAGGTGGGCTAATTTGATGAACTGTCTAGGCATAACATACTTTGAAATCTAAGAAGAGGCCTTCATGCCAAAGAAATTGCATCAATGTTATATGGAATCAACCATTGGCAGGATTTTCCCCTCAGTTAGCGCTCATGTATAAAATATCTCAATGGTATTATCTCGCAATGGTGTAAGTGTATGTGTATGTATGCATATATACACACATATACACATACACACATAAATATGGCAAATATATATATATATAAATGTACATATATATATGGCAAAAAATATACATATGGCAAAAATATCAACATTAGGAAATTAGGAGCAGGATGACCTACTAGTATAGGAATAGTCAAATCATTTCAGTAAAGGGCCATATAGTGAATGTTCTAGCCTTTGCAGGCTCTACATTCTATAACAACTACTCAACTCTCATTGTAGCAGAAAAGCATCCTTAGACAATATATAAATGAATGGCTATGGCCTTTGTTTGCTGACCTATGGTCTAGTACGCAAAACTATATTGACTAAGAAATGGAGGCCAAATCTGTGACAGAGTTCAGTGTCTCCTAACCTAATCCTCAGCTATCTATGCCTCCAGGGAATTAGTGATTCTGAAAACTCTGAGTTGGTACAATTTTGGTACTGGTATATAACCCAAATATTTACATAATTGCAAACCAGAAATGATTTAAAAGGTCATAATTTTGCCTGTAGGTTTTCCAATCATTTCTTATATGGTTCATTTGGAATGTTACTAAACTTCTCTTTACTCATAATCCTAGATGTGTGATGTTACCATCTGGTATTAGCCTCCAGAATAAATAGTTAGAAAGACCCACTGAGCACCTTGAAAATTAAAGTTGAGCAGTTTGAACAAAGGAATATTAAACCATCTTAAACATAAATTTAGAAAGACTGTAAAGTTAGGGCCACTTTCACAACTTGAAATGAGGGTATTAACATATTTAGATGTATAGAATCAACTTAGATATATAGAAAGATGATAAACAGAAAGTCAGTATAGATGTGTGAATAGAAACATATATGTATTTTCTAGCTCTCAGCTGAGAAAGCTTAGGAACAATTACACCTCAGGAACAGTGAGCACACCTAGAGCCCAGATCTTGTTGTCTAAAGGACATTCTCCCATAAAGGAAACCATGACTCCTTGAAGGGATAGATAAGTACAAGACTGAAACTGCCAGAGATTAAAATGATCTTGGGATATCTTTTGTTTTAGAAATTAAGAAAGTGCTCAGGAAATAATAGGGACTCATCAAAAGGTCAGAGAAAATAGCTTGCAGTGGCCAACACTGGGCAAACTGGGGACAAGTTGGACAACAAGAATGGCAGTAAGAGATTACTACGCCGAGAATAAGAATCTATAAGTATACAGTGATATAAGTAAATGAATAAATAAATGGCAATGGGGGAAGGAGAAGAGTCTCTCTTAAGCAGTAGAATTACAATTCATACATTAAAAAGTAGTAATAGAATTTAAAAATCATGATAATAATTATTTTAGGCAAGAATCGTCCGTGGATGTTAAATTAGTATCGACTCCCCACAAGACATTTATTAATTTTGAAAATGGAAACTAGTAATTTTACAGTGAAAGAACCTGGCAGATAATACCTTAACAAATGATCAAAGTTAGATCACTAGTAAGGGGGCAAATCAATATCATGTGCCTCCTAATATGATGCCCTGAGAAAGACACAGTATCTCTTTGTGGAATTCCTGCCAAAAATTCATGACCTGAATCTAATTATGAAGAAACATTGGCAAACTCTAATTGAAGAACATTTTAGAAAATATCAGGCCTGTACTTTTCAAAAATGTCAGGCTTATGAAAAATTAAGAAAGAGTAAAGATATGTTTAAAATTAAAGAAGACTCAAGGGATATGGCAGCTAAATAAAACATGGGATCCTGGACGATAAGAAAACTTTGTTTTCTGTTTTTATAACTAGTGGGGCAATTGATAAAATTCTATTAAGGTCTGAGACTTATATAATAGTAATCATATTAATGATAATTTCTTATTTTTGATAAATTGCACTGTGATATAGAGAGAGAATGATAAAACAACTGTATTGACATGTTAGCATGGGGGAATCTGTGTGAAAAAATATATAAAAATTTGTTGTATACTTTTTTGCAACATTCCAAAGAGTTTAAATTCTTTCAAAAACAAAAAAGTTTAAAAAGAAAAAGATATGGCTCTGGGGCCTGACTGCCCATGTTTAACTCATGAATATGGAATTATTACCTTGGGCAACGTTATGGAATGAGCTGTGTTCTCTTAATAGTTCATATGTTCAAATCCTAACTGCACCCAGTATCTCAGAATGTGACTGTATCTGAAGATAGGGTCTTTAAAAAGGTAATTAAGTCAAAACGAAGTCATTAGTGTGGACCATAATTCAACACGATGGGTGTCCTTATAGGAGGAGCAAATTCGGACACCGAGGGCACAGAGAGAAGACCATGTGAAGGCACAGGGAGAAGATGGCCACCTACAAGCCAAGGAGAGAGGGCTCAGAGGAAACCAACTCTGATGACACTTGGACTCAGAATTCTAGCTTCCAGAACTGAGAAAATACATTTCTGTTTTTTTAAAAAATATATTTTTAAAGATTTTATTTATCTTTAGACAGAGGGGAAGGGAGGGAGAAAAAGTGGGAGAGAAACATCAGTGTGTGGGTTGCCTCTTGTGCACCCCCTACTGGGAATCTGGCCCACAACCCCGGGCGTGTGTCCTGACTGGGAATCAAACCCATGACCCTTTGCTTCATAGGCCAGCACTCCGTGCACTGAGCCACAACACCCAGGGCCAGACTTCTGTTCTGTAAGTCACCCAGTCTCTGCTACAGCAGCCCTAGTAAATTACTACTGGTTTACCTGCGTGAACCTTTCCATTTATGCTCCCTCCTTAATAAAACGGAGGTTGTAATTATCTACCTCAAGGAATTGTTATGAGAATTCAAGGAGACCATACACATAAAGTGTTTAAAACAGCACCTGGCATATAAGTACTTAGAAATAAATAAATATCTACTGCTACTATTACATAGCTTTTTCTAACTACATTATACTGAAGAGGAAATAGGGTAGCACGGTATCATGAAGAAGAGAACACACAAGATATTGTAACAAACTGACTTACTTTTTATCTTTTGGTCAATTGCGTTATTTATCTCCACGAGAGAGCAATGGTATGAAACTGAGAAGTGCTGCTCCCACCTACTGGCCTGCTCTATCTGGAATAATAATCTACCACCTGGCGAAAGTCACCGTCTAGAAAATCTTGTATGGCTGCACTATTAATGCAGGGGAATGTGGCTTCTGAAGGACACAGTGTAGTCCCATGAGAATCACAAGGCTCATTAAATGTTTTGAAAACTTTTGGGGGATGTAACATACAGCATGATGGCTATAGTTAATATTTACTGCAAATCTGAGAGCTACTAAGGAAGCAAATCTTAAAAGTTTTCAACACAAGAACCACATTTTCTGGCACTTTGTATGGTGACAAATGGTAACTAAATTATTGTGATCATCTTGGAATGTATACAAAGGTTATATCATTATGTTGGTACCTGAAACTAATATAATATTGTACATTAAGTATACTTCAATTAAAAAATACAACTTTAAGTCAATCATGGATGCTGACTAGACATTATTCTAAGTGCTCTCTCTGCGTGTATTATCTCAATCCTAAGAACAATCCTTTAAATCAAAAACTATTTTATCATTCCATTTTGCAGATGTGGAAACTGAGGTTTAGTGAGATTAAGTAATTTGTCTGATGCCAAAAAGCAAATAAATGATTAAGCTGGGCTTGTTTTTTTTTTCTTTTTTAATCCAAAACCCATGACATTGTCCACTGTGTTCTCTGACAGCATAATTATGGCGTCCGACATTTGGCTCTCCAGATCATCTTTCCTTTTATTTTTAATGAAATTTAGAGTTATGAAGCTATCACTTCTGGAAATTGAATTAAAAAAATTTGTGTGTGAACCCAAAAGTATAAAAGTTTTTGTATGTTAGAAAAATAAAATCAAAGACAAATAACAAAGTAGGGAAGAAAGACTGTAAACAGGACAGCTTGGAGCTGAGAGAAAATACTAAGTCATCAAAATAAAAAAAGCATTGTCCAGGGGAAGACAATTCCCCAAAGGGAAGATGCAAATGGCTAAAAAAATGGGAAAATATTCTATTTACTATTAAACACCATCGAAATAAAAAAAGCATTGTCCAGGGGAAGACAATTCCCCAAAGGGAAGATGCAAATGGCTAAAAAAATGGGAAAATATTCTATTTACTATTAAACAAAGATAAATTTAAACAAGTTGCTATGCTTTTTGCCTAGTTCTGTTGGCTTTTGTTTTTCTTTTAAATTTACAAAAATGAAGAAATAAAAAAGGTTGAAAGCATGTGGTTAAACAGGCTTTCCCATACATTGTTGATTGGAGTTAATTTTGCTCAGTGTTTTGGAAAGAACTTTTCTAATAGAAGTTAAAATGCCATAAAGATGTTTATTCTTAGCGCAATTACATCACTTCTAGGACTCTAGTCTACAGAAATGATCAGAAACACTAATAAAGATGCATGCAAAAAGACACTCATTTCAACATGTTCTTAATAATAAAATATAAACAAGAAACAACCAAGTTATCTATCACATTAATAGAAAAATGACAGGCAAATTCTTTTATAGGTAAGCTGAATACTACGAAATTGCCATTTGAAGGGGCCTAAAGATAAAAAGGTTAAGTATCAGCAATTTCATGATTTAATCTAATTCATGCAATAGATTCTTCTGCATTTGTTAAATGTTTCTGAAAAAAGTTGTGGTAATAAGGGGAATGCTGTTCTGTCACACGAGAAAAATCAGAACACTAAATTGCTGTGTAACACAAGATCAGCTACGGACAAAATTCCTGGAAAAGAAACACGGAGGAAATACAACACCTGAAGCCTCTGGATGTTGGGATTGCAGATTTTTTTATTTCCTTATTTCATTAATCTGTATGGTAAACCCATAGATGTAAAAAAAAATAAGACAAACAGAATCACTGTTTTAATAAGTTATTTTTATTCAAATCTTTTAAATATTGTCCTTTTAGATGGATAAAATATATTTTGGTGGGCAACTATATCATTAGAGAATTAAAGCATCTGGTTTTGGGGAATTATTTCCCTCAATAATTCTTTGATATATTTCTATTAATCAAAAGGCACATATGCTAAAGATGAAGACTATCTCTTTGACTATCTCCATCAAGGACCTGACAACGTTTTGCTTGAAGTCTGTTTAAAAGAACTCGTTTATAGCAAAGCTTACTGGGGCGAATTTAGGAGACTTTTCCATGTGAAAAATGCATGTGACACCTGCATTCTTGTATTTGTGTATTTATATTCAGATTGGAGATGTTCACTTAGTAGATGTGTTTGAACTCTTTCTTCATTTCATTCTTGACGTACAATTATTGAGAGTCTGCCATTAAACAAAAAGAAAAAGGATTTAAGTGATGATATACTCTTATTTTTAAGAACTTGCCAGAGAGGCTCACCTGGGTGTCATTTCTGATTTCTGTTGGTTTCATTTGGGTTCTCCGATCATACTCCGGGCAGAGGTTGATCCATAATTGTGCTGTTACCTCTTTTTCATGCACATCTGAGGATTTTGTTTTTACCGTCCTACCGCACACAGAAGCACCGTGATTCAATGGGCTGCTGTCATTGCCCCCGTAACTTAGTATAAACAATGCTGCAAATTGGTCTTCATGTTGCCCCCATTGCTTCTCTATATATTATGGACTAATTCAAACAGAAGTGAGCTGTGCATTTGGAAGAAGTTATGAAATAAAAGTAAGATTGAACTCTCCCCATAAAGGTGTGTTCAGAGTTATATTATGAAGCTTCTCTGTAAGATCGTCACATATTATGATGTACCCTTTGCACGAGAGTGCTTGTGAGATTTCTAATCCATAACAGGAGCTGAAATTGTCTTAGCTGCTTTGGAAGAGTCTGCGTTCTGCTCTCCTCCACCATTACATTCAGAATCTTGATTCATTGATTATTCCCTCTCCACGATGAGTTTGAAATGTTCTAATAAAATGGCTCTTCATCAAGAATAGAGGCTGTAACATACTCAAGTATCTCCTACTTAAAAACAAATATAAATATCTTTTGACTTTAAGCTTTTTCCTAGGTACAAATTTCTCCCATTTTCTAAACACTCAAACTTATCGAAATAAAAAAAAATAACAGTTGTACTCTTACCTTTCCTTCCCTGCTCAAATCACAATAATTATTTCAGCGCCCCCTTCCCAGTTGTTAAAGGTACTGTGCTGTCAGTTTGTATCAAAAATTTTCAGCCTTTAGCATACTTGTCTTCTTCCTGAATTTTAATTTCATAAGTTTCAGCCTAAATGATCCATATCTTTATTTGCTGAAAGCCACGTGAAATGTAATAAAATGACTGTGAATAAAAGAAAAGACTCTCTTCAGTCTCGTTGTTTTCCTGTGGTTTTCTTCTTCATTCCTCTTACTCTTCAGTCCTGCCAGAAGCTGCCTCACACAAAAACTGCACATTTCGATCCTACCCTTGTTTGTCATTTCTGCCTGGACAAGCCTGCAGGGGTGTGTTTACTCTCCTCCCCACTGCTGCTGAGGGCTGATGAAAGGAAGGGAAGATGAAGTCAGGGCCCCTCATCTGCGGCACGCAGGCAATATCAGGAACAGGGCTGTGACTGACTCCTGTGGTGATGGTGGATGTGGGGGTGGAACCTGCCCCGAGAATAGCTAGAGATGTGTTTGTTCCAGAGAAATATCCATTCAACCAAAGGATGTGCCACACACTCTTAGGAACTGGGAATAAAGCAGCGAACAACACATATAATAATCCCTGCCCACATGGAGTTTATATTCTGGTGGCAAATTTCTATTCCTTGCACAAGCCTCAGACTTGCAGAATCAGAAACCTGAGTAGTGACCACCCAAGAAGAGTTCATCTGCTAGAGCTAGATATCAATTAACTAATCTCAGAGAAACTGATGAATAAAAACCAAAAGGAGATGCAATAGAAAATACTGACTTCGAGGGGAAAAGTAATCGTGCCAGCATAATCAACACACTCTCTCTGCTCTGTAGTTAAGTTACTTGAAAAAGCCATACAATAATAAAAAATTTTAACTCAAGGGTTGCCAATATATTTATTCACAATAAGAATGACGCTAGACTCCAATTTTCATTCATATAACCATCTCATTTCCTCCTCAGACAATTAAACCTAACCAGGGTGAGCGTGGACACAAATCAAAGGAAGTTAATGAGGTGAACTAGAGGTTAGTAGCATCAGGCTTAGCTAGACGCATCCAACTCGTAATAAAGATAATCTTGCTTGTAGGACGTGAACATTCAAAGCCTAACAGCCAATATTCCCTAAACATAGCTCGGAAGACTACTTGTCAACACTCCTTCTGCAAAGCTTATGATTGAGCATATTAGCATTTCTGAAGAAAGACAATATCAATCATATCACAGTTCAGCCTTATAAGCCCGAAAGCCATTAGGTTTCTTGAAGGTATCTTTGCTAGCTGAGTTCTAATCCTTATGTACAGAATAGAATTAATGCTCAGAGTACAATCTTGTTGGCATCATGTTCTCTGTGGAAACAGTATGAACTTGGATAAGTCTTAGACAACCTCTGTCAGTTTTGCCATCTTCAAATGAGCACACTGAATTATATGATCACAGTTTTCCTAGTTCTAGGGCAGAGGCAAACAGATGGCTCCACAGCTGAGTTCACCTGAGAGAGGATTTTATCAAAGGCGGACTGGGGCACTGCGGCCGGGGGAAGGGTGCGGAGAGGCTAGTCTAAGGAATGAAAAACAGAGTCAGGTGGGAAATCGGAGATCATCGTGTGTGAGGAAAAATCTGATGATGACTGTGGGTGTCCACACTTTTGGCATCGCTGGGCCACACGGGAAGAACAAGAGTTTTATTGGGCGACGCAGTAAATACACAAACACTAACGAAAATGAACAAAAAATAATCTCATAGTGTTTTAGGTAAATTTACAACTTTATTTCAGGTCTCATTCATAGCCATCCTGGGCTGCAGGTTGGACACTCCTGGTTAGAACTAATATAGTATATGGTAGGATTAAACTGGACCCATTATTTTTAATGTCTTTTTATTTTTTAAATCAGTGCTTCTCAGCCCAATCAGACCCAATCTCAACCCAATCTTTCCTAAAACATATACTTTTGTATGTTACAAGTATTCTGAAATAATCAGATGTTTGGAAATACGCAGCATCACTGTGTGTCTCAAATAGCGGTAAGTGCAGACTGAGAAGTCCAGGTGGGGTAAATGGTAAATTTAATACCACGAGCTGGTCAGTGAGTGATACAAATGTCAAACATGGTAAACAGTTTCCTAGCACCGCTTCCAATGAAACAAAGCATGTTTTCCTTTGACTTACATGGTAGTAACATTCTGGAAAAAAGTCATTGGATGTTAAAATTGTGATAATTATGTAAATATTAAAGTGGAATTCCACTGCAGGCTGTATTCGTTTTAGACTTTTACTTACATACACGTGTTGCAGAGAAGTCTAAAGTTTTGCAGGACAGAGCAAAGTTCTTCATGTGCAAGATCATCTACAATCCTGGGCCATGATCATTTGATAACCAAGAATGCTCACTAAGACTTCAAAATGGGCTGTGAAGAACAAGAATTAACCCATCCTATAACGGCACTGTTAAGAATACATGCAATGAGCTCTGGCTGGTGTGGCTCAGTGGATTGAGTGCCGGCCTCCGAATCAAAGGGTCACTGGTTTGATTTCCAATCAAGGAATATGCTTGGGTTACAAGCCAGGTCCCCAGTAGGGGGTGCACAAGAGGCAACTACACATTGATGTCTCTCTCCTTCTCTTTCTCCCTCCCTTCTCCTCTCTGAAAAGAAATAAATTAGAAAAAAAATTTAAAGAATATATGCAATGGGGCAGTGTGGGTGTTTAAAGGACCTTGCAAGCCTCCATCCCACTAAACTCCAATTTATAATTTTTATTGTTCTTGGCGACAACCTCCCTCTGCTAATTCTCAATCCCCAGTTACCCCACTGCTGTCTAATTTGGGGGAGGGGAGGCACACCATTTATTCACCAAGATCACACTTAAGCTTCATTTGACCAAACAAATAAAGAAATTCTATTTTCTTCAGGCCACTTGGGAGCTCTCCTGGACTTGCCAGTCAGTGCTTCCAGCTCACTTATCATTTAAGCCATAGCTCTGGCTTCCAGTTCCCTCAAGTTCATAGTTTGAGTTCATTCACAGGTAGGGATTTCAGTAAAAATCCCTTGAGGCTATGTTTATTTTTCCAACTGTCCAGCTTTCAAGTGGCATACTGTGTGTGGGGGGTGGGGTGTTATATGTGTGAACGTGCCTGTGGATGTGTTTGCTAGGGAATATATTTATGAGCTGTAAGGATAATTTACTCTTATGTCAAAGAGTCAATCAATATGGGACATATTTTTTGCACGTTTGCAAATTTTGTCAGGTAACTCAATATGGAGATTTAAAATGAAATGGAAGAAAGAAAAGGTGATTACAGGTATTATGAAATCACCAGTCTGTCTATTCCTTCTGGAATAATCCCTATTCTGGCCTTCTTATATAACCTGTATCAGGTACTATGATATTTTAACATATACAAGGCAGCCCAGTGGGATCTCAGTCTACATATTTCCAAACAACAGCATTAGATTTTTAAAAAATGTTTAAAGTACAAACTAATGATCTGAAGAACAGGTGTTATTTTGGAATTTCTTGGGGTTTTAAGCAGAAACCAGGTGTTACAAGAAAGTGATAATTTGAATATTTGATACATCTTGGCATCTGTCTGCAAGAATCAGACCCAAGAGATAGATTTTGCCTAGCAGAGAGAGTACTAAAGCTCACTGATACAGCATTCATGAGTGGAAGTCATCATTGTAATATTGTCAAACACCATATAGACTTTCCTATCAGGATGATAGTTCTCAGTATCTTGAGAAGTACTAAATCTTTTTAACCTTGAGAGCTGTTATGTGACATTATCTAGTGACTGAGGAGGACTCTAGCCTCTGAGTTTTTAAAGATAAGTTAACAGGAGTCTTACCACACCCACAAAGAGCTCAGTGCCCTGCATCCCCTACCTGTGCCTGGTCATCACTTATCTGGGGTCATGTCTATGAATCATCACTGTCCTGTACTCCCATATGGCCAGTGCCCTGGGGAACATTCTGTGTGCAGTAGATACATAATTAATATTTCTTGCTGACTCATTGGCCATCCCCACATGAAGAGAAACAAAAATAACCCCAACAAACCACACTATAGTGGCTGAAAAACTTTCTAGACTTAGAGTGTTAAATGCCCAATTTTAATGCAACTGCTAAAAATGAAACAAATAAAACTGGCCAGATTCAGAAAAGCTACCATTTCTTAGGGCTTTTAAAAAAATCTTTTCAGAAGCTTTTCTATCACAGAAACAGAACCTGTTCTAAAAATACTTATTCATTCAGAAACATAAAAAAAACTCCACCCACAAGTTCAATGGCCATTATACTCTGGCCAATAAAACTGCCTTCAGTGATTTTTCCCCCTCCTCTCTCCTGAATCAGAGAATGGTATTCCAGAAACCAGAATCCTTCAACTCTTAAAGTAAGGAGAAATATTCTTTGAGGGAGAGATGCATGGCTTATTTCAGCCCTACATAATCATCCCCATTGCTCAAAGATTCATTGAGCAAACACTGTTGTCACTGTCTATACAACAAAACATTCTTTCCAAAGGAATTCCAAACACATAACTGAATCCCAGAATTCCCGCGCACTCACGGAGTCAGCCTGCCAAGTCCTCAAATAGTTAAGTTGAGCAGTTTACTTAGAAAGGCTGACAAATTTGCTTCACTTCAAAATATCATTAACACCAATAACACATTTGCCCAAGCCTATTTCTAAGTTGTAAAAAAAAAGATTGCCACAGATTAAGGCCCTTGATATAATGCTATAAGCTCCTAACAATGGTATCTTTTATAGAGAAGAGCAACTGCAGACACAAATTGCCCTCTTTCCTGTACCTTTTTCACAAAAATCAATATTAAAGTAGTATCTGCCTTAACTCTCCCATACACTATATGAGAAAAAACCACAGCTGTGCTTAGGACAGTTTAGGTCAATAAAGAATCAATACTGTGGCTGAATCTGTAGAAAGATAAAAGACTTAGAACTCTCTACACAGGGACCATTGTTTTCTCTCTATTCTGTGAAACAGCAGAAGGGCATCGCTTGTCTGAGCGTGTAAGGGGTGGGGTGGTTTTTTTCTCCTCATTTTTAAGGTTGATGTGCATTAAGTGTTGGTATAAAGTAAGGGGGCACAGTCTAGAAAGAGTGGGGGGAGGATTGCAGACACTCTGCTTTCTATTAGATTTTTTTTTCTTTTTTTTGGTCTCTTGTCTGAGCAGTTCCTTTACAGGGGTGAGGGATAAGTAGAGTGGAGCTTATCATATAAATCCACCCCTGGCAAATGTGAGGTCAGGTGACACATAGACAGATAGTTTGAGTTAAAATCTGGGCTAGGTGGTATGGTCTTAGAGACACTATTTTAGCTATTTTTAAGCCTCAGTTTCCTCATCTGCAATACAAGAAAAGAAAAGGATATTAGCTAAGCTACAGAATTTGTAATAGGCCATTAAGGGTTTATCAACATCCATGTAGATGGATGACTGCACTTCTTGGCTCTCTTGAGATTGGAAGGGGCCACGTGACTAGTTCTGGCCAATGAACTGTGAGGGGAAGTGACATATTTCATTCTTGGGTGAGGCAGTGAACTGCTTGTGCCTGCCTTTCTCTCTTTCTCTGAGGTGGTGAACTTGGATGAGACCTGCTATTGAGAGGTGGAGCCACAAGTTCAAAGCCATCTGTATCTGAGTCACTACACAGAGGATGGTTGTCCTGGAAAGTCATTCAGATCTGAAATTTTGTGTGTGTGAGAAACTAACATTATTGTATTATGCTATAAAGATTTTCAGATAACTGTTTTGTCATTCTTACTATATCATATCCTGACTATTTGTTGATTGTTATGAGGAATAATTTAGAAAATGTATAAAAGATTTTAACCAGAATCTGGGAACAAAATAGCACTCAATTAATGGTTTCACTGAAGAACTGTAATCCAGGCAGGGGGAGCAGTTTGAACAAAGGGTTGGAATAAAATAACACAGTGGCCTCCGGGATTCTGTAAACAGACATTTTAGAAAAGATCATAACATTAGAAATGGAAAGCATCTTCTAAAACATTCAAGTTAAGATTCCTGAAAGTGTGTCATGTGGAACACCAATCCTGTAAAATGCAGAAAAGTGTTTTTGGGCTTAAGAAGTTTGGAAAATGCCACCTCTTAATCCCCTAGTTGAAGATGCTCAAGGCACATTGAATTACTAAAGGGTATGAGAAAAGCTACAACAGAGAAATCTGATAAATTTTGTTTATTCCAGGACCTCTCAAGTTTATTTGACCATGCTTTCTCTGTGTGATAACAAGTTCCTACAGAAGACCTTGTTATTGCCCTCAAAGGCCTTATCAGATTAATTGCTAGTACATTGATCAGCTATGCTTAGCACTAATACTCAATATTAGTTAAGAATTGGGTTCAGTTATGCCGAATGAGAAACTTATATAACAGTGGCTTTAATAAAATAATACCCTAAGAATCCTGAAACACCAATTCAAAAGAACCTATATACCTCAATGTTCATAGCAGCACAATTTACAATAGCCAAGTGCTGAAAACAACCTAAGTGCCCATCAGTAAATGAGTGGATCAAAAAAATCATGGTACATTTACACAATGGAATACTATGCAGTAGAAAGAAAAAAGGAGCTCCTACCCTTCACAATAGCATGGATGGAACTAGAGAGTATTCTGCTAAGTGACATAAGCCAGGCAGTGAAAGACAAATACCATATGATCTCACCTGCAAGTGGAACCTAATCAACAAAACAAAGAAGCAAGCAAAATACAACCAGAGACATTGTGATAAAGAATAAACTGACAGTAACCAGAGGGGAGGGGGAAGGAGATAATGGTGACAAAGGGGAAAAGGTCATCAAGTAACATATATGTAGGACACATGGACAAAGCCAAAGGGGTGTAGCATGGAAGGTGGGAAGTGGGGATGGGTAGGGGGGAAGCAAGGGTGAAATGGAGACAACTATACTTGAACAACAAAAAAATATATATATTAGAGGACTTCTGGCCAAAATGGAGGCATAGGTAGACATACTGTGCCTCCTCACACAACCAAAAGAAAGACAACAACAAATTGAAAAACAAAAAACCACCAAAACTGACAGAAAATCAAACTGTATAAAAGTCCAACAACCAAGGAGTTAAAGAAGAAACACTCACCCAGATTGGTAGGAGGGGCGGAGACGGGCAACCGGGCAGAGAGGACTCGAGGCAGGGCAGCAGCTGGAGGACCAGGTGGTCCCATATTCTTGTGCAGATAAACCAGGAGGAGCAACTGGGGAGCGAGACAAACCACGCAAACCAGCGTTGCAAACCAGCGTTCCAGTGCGGGAAAATAAAGCCTCAAACCTCCGACTGAAAACACCTGTGGGGGTTGAGGCAGCAGTGGGAGAAACTCCCAGCCTCACAAGAGAGCTCATTGGAGAGACCCACAGGGTCCTAGAATGTACACAGGCCCACCTGGGAATCAGAACCAGAAAGGCTCAATTTACTTGTGGGTAGTGGGGAAAATGACTAAAAACTGGCAGAGAGTGGAGCAAGCCACACTATTTCCGCTCTGACCCTCCCCCACGTACAGCGTCACAACGCAGTGACCTGGGTTGCCCAGCCCTAGTGAACACCCAAGTCTCCGCCCCTTACGTATAACAAGCACGACGAGACAAAAAAAAAAAAAAAAAAAAAAAAAAAAAAAAAAAAAAAAAAAAAAAAAAAAAGGCCCAAATGAAAGAACAGATCAAAGCTCCAGAAAAAAATCCAACTAAGCAACAAAGAGATAGCCAACCTATCAGTTGCGCAGTTCAAAACACTGGTAATCAGGATGCTCACAGAATTGGTTGAATACGGTCACAAATTAGATGAAAAAATGAAGGCTACGCTAAGTGAAATACAGGAAAATGTAAAGGAACCAACAGTGATAGGAAGGAAACCGGGACTCAAATCAATGGTGTGGACCAGAAGGAGGAAACATTCAACCAGAACACAATGAAGAAACAAGAATTCAAAACAATGCGGAGAGGCTTAGGAACCTCCAGGATGTCTTGAAACGTTCCAACATCTGAATCATAGGGGTACCAGAAGGAGAAGAGGAAGAACAAGAAATTGAAAACCTGTTTGAACAAATAATGAAGGAGAACTTCCCCAATCTGGCAAAGGAAATAGACTTCCAGGAAGCTCAGAGAGTCCCAAAGAAGTTGGACCCAAGGAGGAACACACCAATGTACATCTTCATTAAGTTACTCAAGATTAAATATAAGGAGAGAAGCTTAAAAACAGCAAGAGAAAAGGAGACAGTTACCTGCAAAGGAGTGCCCATCAGACTGCCAGCTGATTTCTCAAAAGAAACCTTGCAGGCAAGAAGGGGCTGGCAAGAAGTATTCCAAGTCATGAAAGGCAAGGACCTACATCCAAGATTACTCTATCCAGCCAAGCTTTCATTTAGAATGGGAGGGCAGATAAAGTGCTTCCCAGATAAGGTCAAGTTCAAGGAGTTCATCATCACCAAGCTCTTATTATATGAAATGTTAAAGGGATTTATCTAAGAAAGAGAAGATAAAAACTAGGAACAGTAAAATGACAACAAACTCACAGTTATTAGCTATCGAACCTAAAACAAAAGCAAAAGCAAAAACAAACTAAACAAAAAACTAGAACAGGAACAGAATCACAGAAATGGATATCACGTGGCGGGTTATCAGCAGGGGAGTGGGTAGGGAGAGAGGGGGAAAAGGTACAGAGAATAAGTAGCATAAATGGTAGGTAGAGATAGAGATGGACAGGGGGAGGATAAGAATAGTATAGGAAATGTAGAAGCCAAAGAACTTATATGTATGACCCATGGACATAAACTAAAGGGGGGAATGCGGGTGGCAGGGGTGTGCAGGGTGGAGGAGAATAAAGGGAGGAAAGTGAGACAACTGTAATAGCATAATCAATAAAATATATTTAAAAATAAAAAAATATATAATAATAAATAATAGCCACACATAGATTTACTATATGCAGTATTATCATAGCTTTCCATATATCTATCCATTAATCCTCATAATATCTTCTCCTAAGTAATTAGAGATCTGAAGGTAGAAATCCAGGGTCCATGCAGTGAGTCATTACTTTATTGCCTTTTCTTTCCTGTTCAACTGCAAGAAATTGTCTGTGATAGCTTTAGACATCAGGAAGAAGGAATAGATGCATAAAGTATAAATACATTTCTGTAGAGTGTGCTTTCCTTGCCCTTACGTTTTCCCTTAAGACCTATCTTAAAATATCTCTTGGTCAGAATTGTATCACATGGTCACACGCATCTGCAAAGGAATCTCTGCAATGTAGACTTGAGCTTGTCTTGTGTTGTTTTACCCTAGCACATTGTCACCCCCAGCCAGAGGATGCTCCAAGGAAGGAGAACAGATGCTGGGTTAACAAGTGCCTTCTGCCAAGGTCCTAAAACATGATCAGATTTTTACTTCTTCTTTTAGGTTGTCAATGCTACACCTTTCACTTACAAATGTATGAGTAGAAGGGAACACATGATGGAAATTTGGAAATAATATGTCAAGAATATATTTAAAATTAAAAAGAATAAAAGAATCATTGTCACGTTTGAATTCCAAGGAAACTCAATCTATTTCTCATCTTGTTCAGAGACATCCAACAGGAAAGGTCAATCTCTATGGGCTGAAAAATGATATAACTCGAGAGGTGATATTCTGTCTGGAATGTTAGTTTTCTCAGCTTTAAAGTGGGGATAATAAAAGTCCTTTCCTCCTCTGGTGTGGAGTGAGGACATTGAATAACTTAATCCAAGTAAAATCCTCAAAACAGAGCATGATCCAGCTAGTGTTCAAAATGTTATTATAGCTATTTTAGCTCTCTCCACCCTGGCTTTTAAGCACACACACACACAAAGTGGCTGACCTACCCTTTCATAGAATCTAGATCAAAGATAGGATTTAGACTCCACACACAGGAAATAGTGTCCACTATTTCTGAAAAAAAAAAAAACAAAGCACCTCACTAAATTGAGACATACAGCCTTGCTGAAGTGGTGAACCACAGCAGCTAGTGTGGACATCATAGCAGATGTTATGGTAAGAATTGGAATTTGAACACAGATGTTTCTCTCTTCAGCTATAAGTGGAGGGGACCCCAACACACCTCTATCTCCACAGGATACCAGTGACATGGATGTATGTCATATGACTTAGGTCTATGGAATTTCTGGTTACAATTTTTCTTTTTGCTTTCTTCCTTCAGGTAGATTTCTTGAGCAACATGTACATCACAGAGTACATCACATGCTCCTGTTTAATGTCCAAACCTTAAGATAGATCTTCTTCAGATCATTATGTATTTTCTCTCCTATAATGAGGAGTTGCGAAAAAGTTTCTTGCAAGTATTTTCACTCTACCATCTATTAACAGGAATATCCTTCCCCAGTGTGTTACTGTTTCAGCATGATTAATCATCAAAATCACAACCTATTGTTTAGTTATCTAATTAGACAGAATTATTGACTAATTCTCAACTGAGGGTTCATTGCTCTAGTGGCTGCTCACCTCACCACTATCTTCCTTCACCTTCTCTAATTTCTAGAGAAGTTGAGCTAATACCCACTGGGGAGACGAGAGCAGGTATCCCATGTCTACACACTCTTTTGTTGTCTCATGAGCCCTCAGCACTCAGCCCGGGGAGAGTATCCACCTTCTCAACTGCCACTGCCATGTCCCTGGGCACCTGGGCTCAAAGCCAAAGCACTATTCCTGCTGCTGGAACTGCAACGAGGTAACCTTGTCACTGTGCCAGTGAGCTACGCTATGTGCAGAGCATCCACGTCATCCATACCAGGAAACTCTTGTCTGGGGCAGATGTCAAGCAGGCAGGAAACCATGGCAAAGGAATAAGTAATTTTGTAATTTTGTCCTGGGAAAAGCAGGAATTGTGGTTATCCTAGCTAGGGGCCCCCTTAGCTTCGAGGTGATGTGCAAATGCCTTCACGCACAGGCTTTGGTTCCAACAGACTTGTAATTGTAACCAGGGTGAGCTGCTTTCTGACTGGGTGGCCTCTGGGTACTTCCTTTTCCTCTCCAAATTTTGGTTTTCTCATCTCTAAAACTGGGATGTTATTATTAACCTTATAGGGCTATTAAGAAGATTAAATGAGGTGGTTTAAGTAAAGGACTTAACACCATGACAGGAAAACAGTAGCTGTTAGTCATGTGTTTGTCTTTTCTTGAAGACACTTAGGGCAATGCATTGAATCTGGGCTCAGGTGGAGAAAAGGCAGATTGGACGAAGAAAAGTACATTCGTGTTTTTGTTTTCCAGTCTTACGTCTTAGGTAGCCCTCATCTTGAGAGAGAAAGCCAACAGTGCCTGCACAGCATCACCTTCAATATATTGCTGCCTGATGAAGAAGACATTGTGGAATTGAGGGGCAGGGCTAACTGCTTCTTCTGCAGCCTGTTCCAATCCTTGGGGATTCGCCAGCGTCCACGGAAGCAGACGCACACTTCAGCCCCTTTTGGGTTACATCACCTGTCAGTCATGCTCTTTCTCTGGCTCTCTGCTCCAGAGTGAGTGCTCTTCCTGCCACCCCCTCTGTCCTTCTTCCCTACTTGCACCAGCTCTGTCAACTGGTTTGGGACAGGCTCAACATCAAAGTCTTGTATTTGGATTTTTCCTTCATCTCCAACTGACTCCATCCCAAACTGACTCCATTTCCTCTTTCCTCATTTTCAATTCACCACAGTTGCCCAGAGCTGGGGAGATAGGAGGAGATACCAGGGGCAGACAGCTGTCATCATTTATCTGGTAGTGTATGGGGTGTGCTAGCATTTAGATCCCTAACATAGCCCGTTGGACTCAAATAATTCTAGACATATTTAATTTTTGTAAAAAACAGAAACAACATCCAAGGAGCCTTTGCATTCACCACCCGAGGGGGCATTTAGAGAGAATTTCCAATCTATTCATGATCTGTTATTCCCAGCCCCCAAAGTGTCTATGCTATAGCAGAATGCCCAGGGACTCCATATGTTATGGGAACACAGCAGAACCAAAATGAGTCGAAAGAAGAATGCATTAGATTCAAACAGGGGATGAAACAGTACCCAAACAGCCCCTGTTTCATTGTTTCTACCTGGGACCCTGGGACAACACAGCCATCTCAGCCCCATTCAAGTGTGACATTTCTTTTGAATATGACAGTGGCGGCGACCTTGTCATTAACTGATGCTATGAGCAACATTTCAGCTTTCATAATTCAGTTAATTTTCAAGCCACTGGTTACTGAACCCCCAGTATAATTTTCATATAATTAAACCACATACACACATTCTCACCCCCACAAAACACCCACGGAAGTGACAAACAGCAGAGGAAAACAAAACGGAAAACCTAGAAAAGCCAGATGCAACATTCAAATTTCTGTTTTGGCTGCATTTTCTAATGGACACGTACATGTGAAGGGGAAATGGGGAACAGTCAGCTGGGGTCGAAGGGGGTGGGGAGGTTCGTTTTTTCAGTCCCGTTAGTATTGCTATGCCAAGTGCAGCTCGACATTCTCTCTTTACTGACTGATTACATATGATGCATACACATGAGGAAAAAACAACTGGATAAGGGAATGCTGCATTTTCCATTTAGATATTAGTTCCAAAATATTATGAAAGAGTCTTATAAAAGACATTTAGGTTATGTCTCTATAGTAGCAAGAATTTTGTTGAGACCTTAAAATTTCAACAAAAAATATTTAAATATTTGTGCAACTAAAATCTGTATAATGACTTCTAAGGAAAACATTGGGTTGCTACATTTGTATTAGCAGAAGTTTGAATTAATGCTGAGAAAATGAGTATATTGGGAAATTTATGTGTTTGCCTTCAGACATAGGTTAGAAGAAATCTACTAGATAGTTTTCTTCACCATGGTGCTCTCTGAGCTTTTTAATAACATTTGCATGAAAGATGATCTGAAATTCAAAATATTCAGTTTCTTTACTAACTAGATGTGATCTTTTCTCACCTAGGTAATCTTTCTTTTTTCCTCAAAGTGACTTATCACATCAATATGTGCCCTTTTCTCTCTTGACCTTGTTTAAATAACATCATAATTTTAGGATCTTTTACCTGGTGCTGCTAAGAGAGATTCAAATTAATAGTAGGTCTGTGCTGATACTGTATTTCACAGGGAAAATACATATGAAACGTAAGGATTTGAGAGGATGGAAATATTAACCAGATTGTAAATCCCTTGAAATCAGTTTTATTTCCTATCCCTGTTCCTCCTTCTCTCTCTGTTTTGTTTATTCTACAATCTCTCACTCAGCCCCACTTGCCCTTTGCAATTCACTGTTTACACTCAGCGAGTAGAGAAGAGGAGGAAAATAGTAAATATTCAAAGAACTGTTTTTCTAAAGTCTGGTGGTCTCACCTCACTAAAATGTAAATAAACAGAATCTGGCCAGGATTCCTATAATGGGTCAGTTAAAATTCCACCACTTACTAAGAGCTCTTTTAGTAGCTGAAGGCAGTTGCCTGGGCCTTGTATTTGGGGTGACTGAGTGTGCATTGTGGTAGAACATATAGATGCCCCAAACCTGAAGTAATTTCAAAGAAGAGTGGTGAAAATCATTTAATACACAAATGATATTGTAAGAATGATAAACACTCGTTAATCTTATTTATCTTTGCCAGTGAGATTTCAAGGAACTCTATTTCATTTCCCACCAATGGTCAAAGCATTGTATCTCTTCCAAATCAGTATGATAACCGGGCATTTTCTACCTCCACTTTACCTTTGCTTTATTTATTTTTTTTAACTTAAAGAACATGTGCATCTACTAGGTTTGGGGATACTGTGACTAAAGCAAGGGAAAGTGATCATCTCTTAGGAGGAAGACTAGGGGAACCAATATATTTGGGCCTGCCCTGGCCCACCCAGCACTCAGCCTCCCCTTTTTTGTTCTTATTGCTGATGTTATTTGCAAAGACTTGAGGCAACAAAATGACAATTCTTCAAAAAATAAAATAAAGAGCTGAACCAGAAAAGCTGTTCACCTGACAGAGACCCAGCACTCTGAATAGTTCCCTGAAGCACAGCTTACTCCCCAGCTGGGCATTCACATCTCAGAAGATGGGGCCTACACGAGTGCTCCTGAGAGGTAAACCCACCGTCTAATGGATCTCAACGTCAGAAGGGCTTCCGTGATGCCCTTCTTACACCTTCCTCTCCTGAATTTCTTCACATTCCTCTCAGGGCCCACCTTCTAGGTGAGACCATTCTCCCCTCCCCTGCAGTCCCGCCTTCCTGATTTGAGTACATGACTATTGGGTGCTCCGTCCAAGTCTCTGCTTAGCCAAGCTCTACACATTTAGTTCTTTTAATCTTTCCTCATAAATCAGTCTCTCCAGCACCGTAATCATTCTTGACACATGATTTACCCAACAGTTTACCATCAGAATGTGAGACCGTTGTCTTTGAAAGTGTATCAATTTAAATGATTTAAGAAAACATTAGGACCGAGTCCTTGGAGAGGGAGGGAAGGGGTCTTTAACGAGAGGGCAAAAATTTCATCGTCTTCTTAACTGAAAACACGCAAACGACAGCCATGTTTCTGAGAGCTTGGAGCCAACACAAGGGCGAGCGTCTTCCTACTTCATGGCAAGTGCTCTTTCTAAAAAGGGATGGCTGGCCATTTACTACTTCGTGTAGTAGTTAAGCCAAGGAACTTTTAAAAAACGTTTTACAGCAGCTCTGTTAAAGAACGAACAAGTTCTAGTAATAAAAGCCAGCTATATTCCCAGGCAGTGCTGCTCACCTTCACGCTTTTGCCGGGGCACTTGGAAGGAGTTGGAGGGGAGAAGAAAAGGGGCACTGTGCTTTCTGTTCAGCACTGCGTATAAACTTCCCAACACAGCCCAGGAATTTTCAAAAGCTTTCTGATCTTTTTACAGCCTGACATCATATTCCTCTATGGTGACATCATGGCTTTTAAGGAGAGGAATCCAATGGCAATAGCATGTTAAAATGTTCCCAACCCATCAAAATCTGGCAATTGATACGTTTCCTTAACGACCGTAAGTTTCCAAAGTTTTCTTTGGGTTTTGAAGATTTCAACCCTAAATCCCAGATAAGTTTCTATGTGTTTACTAACTGCGAGGCCAACCCTGTGCATAACACCTTATAAAAGAGGCCTGGCTGGGAAGGTGGCTTTACTGGAGGGCGGGTGGATGGGGAGTTAGAAAAGAGACAAAACAGTCTGGGTTCAAGCAGTTAGGTTTTTTTTTTCCCCTTTTTCTCAGGTCCAGCAATTTGCACCTCTTTCCCTATTCCCTTTGGGTCTACTCTAACCAATAATTTTCACCACAAGTCCAAAAAAGAAATAAAACCCAACTTTACTCATGATGTATCAGGAGCCCACACTACTGGGCTAACTTCCCAGCGACCAAGGCATGACCCCTTTGTTGCTGAAGTCCCAACAAAACAAAGGAGACCCTGTGGCCAGGTCCCAAGCAGGCAGACTGGAGACTGCCACCCAACCTTTCTTCACAGGAGAGGCAAGCAGGGCACGACCTCGGAACTGGCACACGGATGTCTTTCTCACTCAGAGGTCTGCCAGAGCAGCCTCTCAAACTGTCTGTGGTAAACACCCCACGTATTGGTTTTGTTTGTTTGTTTGTTCGTGTGTTTTAATTTTGTTTTGTTTCAAATCCATCATGGACCTCCTTGTGTTCTATTTAGCATGGCCAGCATTCAGCCTTACCACATACCGTAACCCATATGAGATCAACAACATCCAAACTGGGTCTGTCCTTCAGAGAAAGGAAGGCAACGCTCATACACCTGAATGCTGTGGCAATGTCGGACTGCTATAAAAGTTGCTAAGCATGTACTTTCAATTTTCATACTTACCTTGTGGTGGAGCATTTCTAAGCAGTTTCAAATTGGCTCCTGGCCACCACACTGTGAGTGAGCACTGTACTAGAGCAGGCCTGCGGGCCAAATCCCACCCCGCACCTGCTTTTGTAAATAAAGTTTTGTTCGGCACTTATGAATTGTCTATGGATCCCACTACCACGGCGGAGTGAGCAGTTGTGGCCAAGTGTGTGGCCTGCAAGCCTAAAATATTTACTATCTGGCTCTTCAGAGACAGTTTATAGAGCCCTGTTGAACTATATAGGACACTCCGTAACAACAAGATGGGGTAAAGTTCAGCAAATTTATGCCGCCTACTCTCACATTACCCCCTCCTCTTGTGAGAAGAGATAGGTTTGATATTTCTCACAAACTGCTTGTTCTGGACTAGACTGTTCTTTCCTAAAATGAAGACAGCAAAAGGTGTTGGCTTTGTACCTTAGCACACAGGCCTAGGGAGGATTTAGGCATCACTATTTATAAAAAAAGAAAGCTTTTCTGGGTCTTGTGTGTGTATACAAATGTGTGTGTGTGTTTCTCACATGTGGGTATACAAAACCATCCCCAGGCTGAACCAAATCACTGCAGACCTGCTGTGAGAACGACCAGCGAGAGCCCACTGACCATGTTCATAAAGAAGTCCTTTGGTTAGAGAAAGCCTCTCAGGAAGAGGGAGGGAACGAGAAGTGGAGAAGAGGGGCAGCCAGCCTTTAAGAGGCCTGTATTGCTTCAATCAGAAACAGCTGCGGCCAGTTTAATGCTATCGCAGGGCTCATATAGATGTGACATCACACAGAACTAAAGCTTGGCCCCGGAGTTTTACTGGCAAATACCTTAAACTCTAAAGATTTGGTTACAAATTTGTACGTGGCATATGTTTTTTGAATGAATTCACAACTGGGAGCCAACACCGTATCGCATCCCTTTCTGGTGACTCAGAGGGCTGTAATCAGGGTAGAGGGGCTTCTTCAAGCTTAGAATTAAAATCTTTATTAATTTTAAGCTAAGGAAAGTAAATGAATTTGCCATCATCCCAGTTTATTATATGTCTAACTAGAAAGATTTTCACAATCAGACCAGTATCCCGGCCAAGTAGGAGGAACTGAGAGACCCTTTATATTCTAATTTCAAACTGCAGGGTATCCCAGGTGCACTGTATAGGATTTCCTGTAATTTACCAGCAAAATAAGCAATCTACGGGAACATGTTTGCCATACTGTACATTTGTATTAATTACCCAGCAGGATAAAGTGGTTTCTTTGTGATAGAAATCGAGATGTGGATCTACAGGAAAATCATTAAACCAAACCGGGAAAAACAGACACTTTTCTGTTGTTAAGCTGTTTGGCTAGAGTCAGGATCAGAGTCTGGGAGTCTGTAACTGGTAGCACTTCCCTCTGATGAGTTTTTTCCCAGGAAAGGAGAGTCGCCTCTCCAACTGCATCTGCTAACCAAAGCTGCAAGGGCCCTGCGGGCCACTCGGTGGGTTTCCAGGAAGTAGGCAGGGTGCCTTCTCTCAGGTGGTGCAACTCTTTTAGCAAATAACTCAGAGATATGCAAAGTTATAACAAGGAAGCAAAACTAAGTGGAAAAGAAGATGAGCACCAGAAAAGGTCAGCGGCAGGAGAGCGCTGGAAGCCGAAGTGACTACAGATTAGGGTCGAGTTTGAGCAGGATCTCAGAGGAGACATGTAATCCAGACAAATCTAGAGAATGGGACTGCCAAGTAGTAAGCCACAACAAGAAAAGGAAGGGTACAAGACGAGGGTGAAGTGCCAGGTATGTGCAAGGAGGGTTCAGGTGATAACATGCGTTTAGAGAGGACTCGCTGTGAGTTCAACTCGAAGACAGTGAAAGGAACGGAGGGAGAGGGGACCAGGAAGTCAACACTTGTTGAGCACATACTATGCATCGAGGGCTTCACAAGCCAATTTAATCACTGCAATTCTTTGAGGTAGGTATGATCAGTATCACCATTTTACGGATGTGGAATGCGATGTTCACAGAGGTAAATAACGTACGCAAGGTAATGAGGCAAATAAGTGAAAGATTCAGGCATTCAAAACCACATCTGTTCAATCCTATGGATATTTTTATGCTACCAAAATGGTTAACAACCATATTTGTCCAGTAGAATCACACTAAGAAACGGAAAAATACAATTAATATTCCATTACCTACCCTAGGAGATCCTGATGCCGTAGCTGTGGGCGGGGCTTGTCAATCCTCCACAGGTGTTGCTGAAGCCCAGGCAGCAATGCGGACTTCTTATGGGTAGGGACTTATATAGCCCTACCCACCCTCCACCCCCAGGAAGCTTTTTGTATCCATCTGGAAGTAATTTGATCACTGATCACTGTCCTCCACAAGCCTTACTCTACTTTTCAGATGTTCTTGATAAGCTAGGACCTCCACTGACCGTGGAACAAAGAAGTTTCTGACCCCCTGTTCTGGTGTAATATGGCACCTTAGCCTGGGAGTCAGAGAAAGCAGAGCCTAGAGGAATGGTGTGTGTGCTTATATTTGACAAGGAAGTAAAAGCCCAGGGAAGTGAAGTGAGGGGGAGGGGGTGAGACAGGAAAGACAGTCCGTTGCTGGGCCGGCCCTTGCTGGGGAGCAGGTGTTGATGCTCACTCTGTATTATGGATTTTATTCTAAAAGGATGCAGTGTAACTAACTATGGTGGGTGAATCTCACAACACTTGCTTAGTGGGAGGCAGGGGGAAGATTTAATTGTTGGCTTCTGCCTACTGTTGGTCAAAGGTTCATCCCATGGGGCATTTGCTTTCCCATAATTGTGAGTTATCTGTGGTCTTGCAGCATCACCCACCTTGACATCAACAGGAGAAAAGGCCAGGATGGGAGAAGGAGGCACATAGACCTGTTCATCCTTGAAGTGGTGGTTGTGTGGCCAAAGCCTCACAAATGAGCTGAGATAAAATGAAGTGGCACACGAAGGTGTCTGCCTTATACATGACAAGACTGTTCTCCTAATTCCATGAAGTGGTCTTTCCCACCCTCGGGTCGTTGTCAAGAAACAGTACCTTAGCACTAGAAGAATGAACAATGAGACATGGAGCGAACGGTTGTGAAAATCAGAATGGACCTCCCTCTGCCCTCCCAGGCCTTTCCCTAGGACACACCAGGGGCCTGAAGATATAAAGATGTGTATCTTATTATCTTCAAAAGTGGATCAGGCACACGTAGTGGGCTTTACTAATGAGATAGGAAAATTTGCTATGGAACTCTCAGCTGACCTCAAATGACAGCAGTACTAAGGCATTACTTGTTTCCAACTAAAGAGACAGAAAAAGCCTGGAATAATGTCAGAACGGGTTTTTCCCCATTCCACCGTTGTCCTATCTCCTCCGCTAGGTATAGAAACATACACTGCATCCACAGAGACTGAATATATTATAAAGATAGATTTAGAGGATGTTCAACAAGTGAATAAATGAGGGAATGAATAGATAAAGGACTGAATGAACCAACCAACCTTGATTAAATACCTTTGCACAACCCAGTGGTTCTCAAGTTCTAACATGCACCAGAAGTGGGTAGAACAGAAATACCTAGAGGGCTTGTTAGAACACGAAACACAATTGTTCCCAAAGGCAGCTGATGCTACTCTGTCCCTGGACCACGCTTTAAGAACTAGTTGTGTAAACTAACCTGAATCTACCACTTTTCTCAAATGATTTACTACTAATCTGAAGACTATGGGAATATGTGCAGATTATTTAAGTTTTCTGAGTACTTTAGGTTTGACGCAAAAGCCTTTAGGTTGAGGGTTTGGTGTGAGTGTAGTAGTCCCTTTCGCTCAGGGTGTGGTTCAAGGACCAGCAGATTTATGAATGCTAATTCTCAGCCCCTCCTCAGACCTAGTGATCTGTAATCTGCATTTTAATAAGGACCCTGGGAAATTTGTGTGCACACTAGAGAATAAAAAGCACCGTGATTAACCATTTTTCCCCCGTGGTAAGGATAGGAATGTGTGTAGGATTGGGGAGGTCTTACAGAACTACTTCTCAGTCATCCCTGAGTTCCAGGAGGAAAGTAGGGTTTATAAAACTTGCACTAACTCTCAGCTGACCTCAGAGCATTACAGAGTAGTCTTTTCTTTCTTTAGTGTACGTTAAAAAGTTCTTTGAAATTTTGATTAGGCAATAAAACACAGTGTCTCTGTCTCTGTCACATACGTTTGGGTGAAGATGCTAATATATTTAAGTGCAGATGCTGACAAGCTTGCTCTGTAAAAGGCCAGATAATCAGTATGGCTCTGTAGGCTGCATACTCTCTGTCGCAACTACACAGCCCTGCCCTGGCAGTGCGAAAGCTGTGCCAGGCACTACACAAACCCACAGATGTCAGTCAGTGGGTTTATGTATATACATAAATAAATAAATGCGGGTAGTAGGCCAGCTTTGGTCCATAGGCCCTAATTTGCTGGTCCTTGTTTAAAACTCTTTGAGCTTAGTTTCCTTGTCTGTAAAATGGGCTTAGAGAAACCTACCCGGCAGGGTTGGTACGAAGATTAACTAAAATGATACATACAGCAGTGTTTTTTGTTAATCCCTTATTTCTTTATCAGTTCTCCTAAAATTCAAATGCAGAAAAATTGTAATTAACTGACTATTTTCATTAGACAAGTTCTGGTTAATTATTCATTCAATGCCCCTCTCCCCGCCCCCTCACTTTGGCTTTCTCTCTCCAGCGTATCCCCCTCCATGTTTGGAAGTGACTCTGATCAAAGAGACAAAAAAGAAATATGGGAAAAAATGTTGGAGTTTTAACTTGTATCTTTCTGATTTTTTAATCTTTTGTGAGCTGCTCCAGATCTGGGACTTTCACCACTATCACGTGGTGATTAAGTTAAGAAAATGTAGCAGAGGGTGCACGAAGGTAAATGTTTGCATACATGCAAGCAGCTGTGACAGACCCCAGGAGATTGAAGCCTGATTAAGCTGGTGAAAACACAGTGACTGAAGGTGAAAGAAAAAAGGGCAGGTTAGGAGGGAGGACAGAGAAAATCTCTTCTTGTGAACAAACCCGCCTTCGAGGTCAGATGCACGCATGCCAATTTGATTTTATATCCTGAGACTACAAGCACTTGGGAAATCTAATTGGTCCAGAAGTTACTAACGTGCACAAGTAGAGTTGGATCCCCCTCCGCCTTGTTATGGTCGGGAACCACTTTCCATCCCACTCTGAAGACAGGCCTTGGCTCAGTGAATTTCCACAGATATGACCTGAGCTGTGTCCTGCGGCTTCCTCATGCCCCTCACGGTCAAGTGTGGCTTATCTCCCTCCAGAAAAAAACAGCATGTGTGAAATCTGGTCGTGTTTCCCTAACACTCTGCACCTTCACACTCACATTTAACCACACAGAAGCCACCTTAGAGTTAGTGTTCTGACTTTGAGCGACCCTGTGCTCCAAACTTGAGCCACCCCTTTGCTTTCTGATCGGGGATTCCGTGTGCCTCTTTTCAAGGTCATAAAGAAATTAAACCAAAGCCACACCTCCCTTCCCTTTTCATATCCCTGAGCAGTTCTAGAGAAATTTTCTAGAGAAAATAGAGCTTAATTTCTTGGAGGTGTTTTGTTGACAAGAAAATGGAAAGCATGTGTCCCTGCTTCGCTTATTGTACTTCCAAGTAATGAAAGTATTTAAGAAGGTACAATTATGATCTTGGCAAGCACCTGGGGCTCTTGGAACTGTTTTTTCACACTGAATAAACATTGCAGATAATCTGTTTATGTTACACTGTTCTGAAAAGCTATCTACAACAAAAGGCCACAGCCATTCTTTAGTTTCTTTTTCTTAAAAGGAAAAAAAGCATATATTGCACTAATAATTTGCTGAAAATGATTTCATTGTCTCCATTTTCACTCTAGCCAGACAGAAACAGGTTTCAGTAACAGGGTTTCGGGGCTTCATTGTTTCTGCCACTTTTAACAGAACAGTGTAATTTCTTTCTTTCCTTCTAGTTACCTGGAATTCTTCTTGTTAACAACCTCTCACGATCACTTGCCTCTCCTGAAAAATTAACCTTCTTTTGAATAATGTACCCCAAATTCATTTTATCCTCTTAATCTGATTGACTTTGACTAAGTGGTCTCCTTGGTTACATTCAGAGCTGGTACAGACCCCCCAAAAGAGCACACAATCTATTTCTCTTTAGGCCAAAAAATAAGAGGAGATGGTAACAAGCCACTGAGTTAGGAAACACTAGCTAGAAAAATGCATGTCTGCAGCTTGATCTGGTCAACTCCTTTAAATTGTGCAGATGCTATGGAGAATTATCTGTCTGATGAAGCAGAATGCATCAGAAATTCTAGAAAGATGACGCAGGAAGAGAAGAATCAATGGCATGTTCACATGGTTTGCAGTGTTAGAAGATTCAGTAAGCAAGTTACACAAAAGCGAACAAAAGGAGCCCTACCACATCCCATCTGCGGGAGTCTCATTCTTCCACAGAGCAATAGCTGGTCAATACGCCAGCCTTTCAGAGCATTGGTTTATTGCTCACTCTGTAAAATTTTAGGAAGGTCTCTATTGCCCCTGTGTTGCAGGAGTTTTCTGAGTTATTTTTGTGGCTGTCGTCCCTATAGAATTAGGATATGAGAAACAATAAGTTAGATGGGAAGGTCTTTCAGTTTATGTGAAAGTGGTATTATCTGTATGTTCATTCAAATAGGCGTTAGAGATAGATCATCTAAGCTTCTCTGTATCTCCAACTTTCTGCTCACTTTCAGGGCATTCAGAGAGGGCACAAAGGATGTCTATGAAGGACAGAAACTTTTGTTCCAAAGGCCAACACAGGTTCAATCCTCTCATGCTGCCTTTATCTCAAACACCTTGAGGGATAAGCTCTCTATCTTTGCTCTCACTTAGATGTCACTGGCCCCTAAGTGAGAGAAGTCAGGACCTTAAAACTCAGCCTCTGTTGCCCTTAGGAAATATTGGGGGGGATCAAAGTGCCACAAGGATATACTTCCAGAGTCATCTACCAGTAAAAGCAGAAAGAATTGATTTCTTTGTGATCTAGTCCATCCTTTTCAATTTGCAGGTATGGAGACTAAGGTCTTCTGAACTGAGGTCACACTATTGGTTAATGGCTCCAGTGGTCCCATGTGGTGTCCTCATGCTCTACCTCACTGTCACTTTTATTCGAGTGACAATTCCCATGATGCTGCAAGTCATTTAGCTCACGGGGTCCCCAAGCCTCTTACCACTAGGTGGCAAAACCAACCCAGCAGTCCCAGTAATGCATCCCAGCCTCATTTCCTCCAGCTCCATCCCAGGAAGTCTCTTTCCAGTGATGTTTTGAATTAAGAAGTTGCAATAACATTCTCACAGTCCCTTTCAGCTCTGTGGGTTGGCCTCTCTGAAGGCTAAAGGAATGCACAGCAGCCCCCTAACCCCCCTGAGCAGCCCGAGTCTGTTTCTCCAACAGTTAGAAAGAGAGAAACCCATGGTCAGACACAACAGTTTGGTTCCAGCCCTTGCCCAGCATTACTGCATCCAAGACCATATCAAAGTGGGGACAATCTGGTGTCCTTGCCTTTCATAGCTAAGAGAAGAAATGCAGTGAAGTGTGGTTTAGGAGCACCAGTGTGAGGAAGTGGTTTTAGAGGGACTGTCAAGAATGGTGATACTTTGTCATACTTGCATAGCCCTTTGTTAAGTGCCTGCTATACTTCTGTATTTTAATAGTAAATGCATGATGACTGAGTGATTCTGTTAATAATTTGTTTTCAGGACATTGGTGGGGTATGGAGAAAAGAACTTATCAACCCATTTTACAGATGAGAAGTGGGGCAGAGAGAAAGTTTTACCCCCAAGTTTACCATATTAGGCAACTCAGCCTTTTCATTAGAATGGAAGCTGAGGCCACTGAACTGCTGTCCTCCAGATCACAACGCACAAGTTAGGAACCCTGTAAGTTTTCCCCATACTTGATATATGTGACCCCTAAAGTTGGGAAGAAAAGGATTTTATGTATTTATTTATTTTTAGAACCAGTGCCAATTTCATATCATTACTTGCTTGACTCTGTGGTTGGGGATACATACAAGGGAAGAACAAGCAAAGAAAAAGCTGAAATTACCTTCTGGAGGGTGGGCCCCTTATAGTACAGGCTTCTCCCTGCTAGATGAGTGTTCTAGGAGCCCATCTGTATCAGCGTACCAGCTGGTGGTGTTATGAGAGGCTGCCTTTGGTTTCAGTGATTTCTTTGTTTAAGTAGACTCTTTCAATGGGTCTGCCCATTTCATGATGGGTGATTTTACAAGCACATGTGCCCACATGGTGCTGAGTGTTCAGCAATTTTTGACCCCAAACAGCATGATGCCTATGCCCCACCCTCCCTATTTACCTGAGCAACTTTTTTTTGTTTCCCCAGACTTAAAAAAAAAGTCCTCAAAGAGAAAAATTTTGCCAGTGTGGAAGAGGTGAAGCAAAAAAAATAAAATAAAATAAAAATAAAAAAAAACTGGCAGAAGCAGTAAGAGGCATCAAAATCAACGAGTTCAAAGACTGTTTTGAGCAGTGGAAAAAAACATCTCAATAGCTGTACTGCACCAAATGGAGAGTACTTTGCAGGTGACTGAAGTTTAAACATGTGAGAATAAATACAGTTTTCATAAATAAATTCCACTTTTAAGGGATCCCTCTTTGTATTTACTTTTTTGTAAAAGACATCGTAACAGCAGTTTCATATTTGTTTTAGTTTCGTACGATGACATCATTTGGTATAGGAAGAATCTCTGAATCCTCAACTGGGTATAAGAAACAGGAAAATGTAAAAGCTATTCTTGGAAAACCTTGGTTTGAACTGTATTTGACAGTTTTCACTTGGCATAGGGACTTTCAGAGCAAAGATTCCAGATTGCACCGCAAATTATATTTATTTACTTCTATTAAGGCTAACTGGGGAGAGAAGGTGTTCCTTGGATGTGGAGGCAAGTATTTCAGAAGAGAGGGAATTGTGTCCAGTATGACTCTGCTCCTCATTTTTCCAACTCTCTCCACTACTTAAAGGCAGGTCTAAAAATCAGACTGGCTCTTTCAGGTTTAAAGACATTTTTTGCACACATACACAGACAGAGTTGCTTCTATTTTTGTAGATGTAACTGAAGACTACAAGGATGCTTAAAAATTCCCCAACTTTCTCTCCTCTCTCCACCTGCCCCCACAAATGGAATCACCACTGAGGCAAATAGCATGTGCGAAGGCTCTCTCCCAGGCACCGCGATAAGAGAGGAGTCCTCCATGTTGCGTGGAACAGGCTTTTCTTTAGTGACAGCAACTTTTCTGATTTACTACTACAGCTGTCACATTATTAAGTCCAAGGGAAGAAAACAAAATACAAAAGCTGGAAAAGGTCCCAGCCATTATATGCAAAACAGAGGGAAAGAAAGCCACAGGAGGGGGAAAAAAACCCCACCCACATTCCTAGTTGGGGAAGCAAAAGAGCAAGAAGAGAGAGGTCCAGAAAGGTGTGTCATGGGACCAAACTTAATCCTGCACCTTCTGCCACGTTTAGCTGCCTCTGCCATCAGCTCACCATGTTTCTTCAAGGGCGCAGCTGCTGACACTTTAGACCCTCCCAGGAGTCCCATGGTCCTTCCAAGCAGTGTACAAGTGGCACAGAGAGTGTGGCAACTTCAAAACATTAAAGGGAAAAAGGAATCTCCTTCCCTACCATCATCATTTTTAAAAACAGCAATTGATGTCGCCTGAAGCGGAGGCTGGGAAAACCAATTATACCACATTTCATTCAAGTGTCAGCAATTGGAATAACAGTGCCCGACAGTGAGGGCCCCTACGTGAAACGATGCTGCCATATTATTTTGTTTTGGCCCAATGTTTTCATAAATTCAGGCTTGGAGTAGAGCCCAGCGCTGTTTTCTTTCAAGGTCTTTACTTCCCGTGTCCTTTCTCTCAGATCTTGCTGCTCAGTTCTTTTCTTTCCTTCTGCAGAGGCCCGGCCCGTCTCGCCCTCTCGGCCTCCTCAGCCAGGCTGGCCTGTGGCAGCGGTGGCTGCTCTACTCTGTTTACTGAAGAACATGTGCATCATTGGAACATTTTCCACATCCCTTGGGCCAAACGTTTTATGTATTTGGCCCTGAGCAGCCTTTTGGATTCTTTGATGAGGAGCCACTAAAAATCATGCAGGGGCTACTAGCTCACATATCACAGGCTGTTTTGTATATTATTGCTATTGTTATTACTAGTCGCCATTCCCTGAGAGTAATGCGCACTTCAGTGGAACTTAATTAGAATGGCTCTCTCTGCTCTGCAGAATATTTTCCTACCAAGGGCTTCCCCACCTTCCTTTATGGTCATTAACAGTTAAGCAGACTGTGTGCGTACCTACTCTGACATTCTAGTCTTGTGAGGGGACACTGTTGGATGTAATGTCCTCCTGGGCTGGAGTGCAAGGAAGCACTCAACTGCCATCCACTTATTCTACTCTTCAGAATGTGCCAACCGCATTGCTGATGACTCAGATGAGGAAAAATGTAGTGTGCCTGCATAGAAAACTAGGTTGAAGGAGGAACTTAGTTTTATCGATAGTGACTGGCCATTACTCATGTATTGGCAGCTAGTCCTATTAGATAAGGTTTGTCCTCCGTTCCCACCATGCGAAGGACTTTAAAGGGTCTTCTCTCTCTTTTTCTCCCTCTCTCTCTATATATATCTCCCTCTCTCTCTCTCTATCCATCCCTCTTGCTCTCACTCTTGATGCTTACCCACCAAACATTGTCTACATGTTCCTGGCAGGATGTTAAATACCAGTGCAGAACTCGGCCATGCGTCGTTCTTCATCAATGATCTTTTTTAGAGACCTCAGATTATTAGCCTATATGTCTGGGTTGAGAAATAGGACACTGACCTCTCTCTCTCTCTCTCTCTGAATTTTTCTATAATATGTTGCTTAATGAATTGTTAGCCTATATAGGTCAATCCTTCACTGAGAGTCAATTATTGTCAATTCATTAAGGAGGTAGAAGAGTCCATCATTTTGGCCTAGAAGCAACCTCATCCTCCAATCCAACTTTACCAAGGCGTGAACCCCATATTTGGGAAGTTATTGAACCCTCATGAATAAAACTGACCATTCTCCATTTACCTTCTCCTCGAGTCTCTTCTCTATTGATTAGAACCAGGAGAACAGGGCACTCCTTTCAGTCAGAAAACTCTCCTTAGAAACTTAGCTCTTGGATTTGATTTTATATATTTTAATAATTTAACTAAAAAAAATCTATTGTGTTTTAAAGTGCTTTCTCTTCGCTTTGGAGTGAGAATGGTTTTTAATGGGATGGGAGTGGGTATAGAATACAGAGAAAGGAAAGAGGGACAAGGAAAGGGCAGGCATTTACTTATGAAGGGAAAACAGCCTTCTAAACTAAATGGCGGTCACCAATAAAGTGTTTTCCTATGGAGAGTTTCATTTCTATTCACGCTACTAGACTTACTGGGTAAAAATGGCAAAAACAAAGAAGGGTTCCCATCAGGCAAGACTCTTGATAGAAGGAAATAGAAAAAATATATATAAAATACATACACAGTTTAATATATACATATTAAAGTGACCAAAGGAGAGCTTAATGCAGGCTAGCAGTAAATGTAATGAAACAAAAGTGGATCTAGCCAGATTATATATTGAGTAAAAGGCAATGAATAAGCACTGAGTGAAATTTTATATGTGCACATTACACCAAACCAGTCAAAGATCCTGACCCCTGACACTGCAGAAATGGTGTAGCCATCTTCTTCATTCTGATGCTTTCAATAAAATCCTTCCCAAGAGAGGTAGGGAAAAAAAAAATCTCTCCTTCAATAAAAAGTGAAACTGTCAGTATTACGGAAAAGCATACTAATAATTGGATAGTGTCCTGAAGTTGCTTTCATAAAGCTTTTCTTTTTGCTTCCATCCTCAGGCTTCAATATTGCCCAGTGAGTCCATGAGATCACAGGGGTTTGTTGGAGACAGAAAGTTGTAGCATCGATTGGTGCCTTTGTGAGGTGCAGGTCAACGATGTGCATATCAACAGAGGTAACTTGACGAATAATGCACTCAGAGTTTCTAAACACAGTCCACCCATAATGAATATGCTGCTCAACAATTCCTAATGTGAATGAAGGAATAAAGTTGGTGCCTGGGCCCTCCTGATAGAGGGAAAAATGAGTTCCGAGTAATAGAATCCTCTGGCTAACATCACATGGAGCTCTACAAATCATGGGCCATGTGCCGAAGGACTGATGGAAAGGGTGTTGTGTTGGTGAAGTAGGAGGTTCTGGGAGGTGAAGTCTTGTCAATGTCAATGAAATTA
>VMDR010005850.1:0-48798 GCA_007922815.1 Macrotus californicus | reverse complement strand
TTGCAATTGCTTTTTTCAAAGAAACAGAAAAACTAATCCTATATAACTAACCCTGAATAAACAAAGCATCTTGAAAACAAAGAACAAGGCTAGAGGCATCCCACTTCCTGATTTCCTTTATTCTCACTTTACAAGGGTTCAGAAAGGGAGAGAATATAAACGCATGTGGCCAACCGACTACATCAACGAGAGGTCCTGAGCTCTCCATACTTATGGCCCTCTTCACCCACTGTACATGCCAGTTTAGGTACTGTACATGCAGCGGGAATGTCACCCTAGCCTCGGACCTGTCTCTCTAACACATCACCCACTAGAGCACTTCTAACTTCTTCTCTCATCCAAGAGTCAGGTAGAGAGACAGCTTTTATTCTGCAAATGCACATGAAAATGGGTATTTTCCCATGGGTTTAGTAGGATATTTAGTGACTATGAGTCCTTCAAATAATTTGTTTTTTTTTTTTGCTTTTTGTTTGTTCTATTCTTGATAAGTTTGAGCATTATCCCAGAGGTCAATTGGGTACTTCCTGAGGAAAAGCTTGCTTGTTTTAAAACTAGAGATGGAGATGAGGGAACATTCAGTATAATGAGAGAGTCTGTCATTTCTGTAAATTTAATTAAGAGCTCTTTCTTTGAGATTTGCCCAGATCATTTCATTGGGAAACCATCCCCACATTAATTCGCCTGACCTTGTGCTTTCATCTTCTTTTGTTTTCATGTGCATGAGCATTGCTACGGTTTCCAAAAGTCACTCCAGGTCAAAGAGGGAATTTCTTCTGCTTTTGTGACTAAATGATGCTTAAGCAGTATACCAATGAGAAATTCATTACACAAGGTGCTAAGGCAAAGCACCCAATGATCTGTGAAGGAAATAGAACTTCATCTTTGGTATTTAAAAGTACTTTCCAAGACAGATTATAGCAGTTCACCGCAAAGGGGAAAAATAGTCTCTAGTAATTTTATAAGACAAAAGAGAAGCAAGTCTGCAGTATCTTCACTTAAAAACATAAACTGCGTGCAGTCTGAATTATTCCCAGAGTCCCTGAATAGGTAGAAGAAAAGTTCTACAAAACGCATCCGCCAGAAGTACTGTACTAAATTGCCCAATTACTCACGCTCTATAGAAACTTTCAAAATGCAGTTTACACCCCTTGCTGAACTTGTTAGTTCATTTTCAACTGTAAGGAACAGCCGAGTAGTCTCTTTTTCCAACTTTGGGCAGCGAAAAACAAGCAAGGTCAAAAACTAGAAAGGTATCATCATTTATATCTGAAGAGGCTACAGCCAATTATATTACCATATTTTGCCATGTATAATGCGTACTTTTTACCCACATTTTTGAGGGAAAAATAAGGATGCACATTATACCTGAAACACCTTGTATCTCTCTGTTCTTGTGTTTTGTAATGATTTGTTACATAAAATTTCTTGTACCATAATATGTTCAAAAATAAATGCTAAAATTCCTTTATAATACAAAAAATGTCTAAATATAAACGAATAAAAAAATTGAATTAAAAAATCAAAATGAAATACTTTTTTCCTGAAAGTTTGGGCCGTGCGCCTTATACGTGGCAAAATACGGTATTTCCCTTATTATCTGCAGGGCAACAAATCGATGCAAGAGAAAAATCAAGATAGTGTTTGTACACAGGCTGGGCATGCTGATAGGGCACAGACTCAAGCTTGGGGCCCCAGCCGTGGGTAGGGCCTGGGTGGGGAGGTGCTGCTGGAGGGCAGTTCTCTTCGAAAAGCCCATGGACCCAGAAGGAGGCTGTGTCATAAGGGAAGGCGATGAATGTTGGCTTCTGGAATGCATCCCCAAAACACAGCCATTCGCAAGCCACTTGGTCTTATTTTTTTTAAGTATGATTATACATATTCCACAAGGACTCCATGAAGGTTAAGAGACACAATCCCTTGAACACGGGCAGCACGTATTGCAGTTAATAGGTGCACAGTTAAGTTGTCTCAAATCTCTCCTTTCAGTCCACAGGAGGGATCCCAACCCTTTAACTCGGTGTCGGTATCACGCCAGGCCATTATACTAAAGAGCAGGCACACTTTCAAAACCTTTGAGCAGCTCCAAGAGGGACCTGCTTCTGCAGGACGACCGCAGGCCACCACCCCTGCGCCTTCGCTGGAGCTTCGGCCAGTAAGGTCTGTGGATTGCGACCGGCCCTCCACACCCTCGCTGATGTACTTCAGATTCTTCTTCATAAATGTAACGAGAAAGGTTTCGTCCCATGGCTATAAGTGCTCTTCAGGGGCAAAAGTAAATATCTGAAGGTGGGATCACTTTTCTAAAACAAGTTTTTTTAGGCTAATGAATGTTCATTCTAAAGAAGCAGGGATCAAAATAATAACTTTCAAGCTAAACAAATGCTGTTGTTCTGGGGGTTGATTTCTTTTCAATCTTTTCTTTTAAAAAGCCTTTTCAAGGTTTTTTTTTTCACTCCTTATAACATACGTGAGTATGGAAAGTTCACTGTTTCATCAGGAATGGGGCCTCGGACAACGTGGCAGAAACAACTTGAGCCTTGCCTAAGCCACCACCACACCTAGGGCATGGGATCCTTTTCGTGAAAATCTCTAGTATAAGATGACTGGGTGTTCATTTATTAAAAAAGTTAAATCGGGATCGACAGAAAATATTTTATTGCTTGAATTGCTAACTAGCTTCCCTTGCTGAGGCTCTTTTTCTGTTTCTTTTCATTGGTTCCATTGCTCAGTCCAGTCCCATTTCCAGGGCAGATGCTGCTTCCTCTTTCATACCCACGCCTTAGATACCTGAGCTACGAGTTTCTGTCTGGACCCCTGATCTCAGCGCTTGCTGCTTTCTCTCTCTGCTTCCCTATCAACCATTGGCAGGGTGCCTCTTGCAGCTTCCAGAGCTCCGAGATCCCTGAAGGTCTCCACCCCAACCACCACCTGCTACCCGGAGGGCTCTTAGCTCCTCTCTGCTGGGTAAAAGATGCTCATCTCAGGCACATCACCCTCCTGCTGGCTGCATGCACACGGAAAACACAGCTGGGTATCCTACTGAAATTAAATGGCTAGGCAGATTTTGTTTCTGTTATGATCCTGAAAGAGGTTCAACTTGCTTGGTCATTTAAAAGTTTTGCTCTACATTTTAAAAATTTGAATTTTCCAGAATGAAATAATAAAGACCATTTAGGAAAGGGTTGTCAAGGAACATGTATAAAGGACCCATGGACAAAGCATAATGGTTGAGGGTGGGAAGCTGGGGTGGGTGGGGTGGGGGAAAGTGGGTGGCCAGAAGATGGAGAGAACTGTACTTGAATGATAAAAAAAAAAAAAATCATGTGGAAAATAAGACTAAAATTACTGATTTAACAAAGATATCTGATGTTCAGTATCTTATTTTTATTTTCTTTAAAGATTTTATTAATTTTTATCAGAGAGAGGGGAAAGGAAGGAGAAATAGAGAGAGAGAAACATCAATGTGTGGTTGACTCTCACACGCCCCCTACTGGGGACCTGGCCCGCAACTCAGGCTTGTGCCCTGACTGGGAATCGAACCGGTGACCCTTTGGTTTGCAGGTTGGGACTCAATCCACTGAGCTACACCAGCCAGGACAGCACCTTATTTTTATTTATTTATTTATGTATTTATTTATATTTATTTATTATTCTAAAGCTTTACTCTTTTATTTTTAAAGAGCTATCATTTATTGAGCTAAGGGCTTGGTGCTAAGGGTTAATTTCACACAAATAATCTCATCTAATTCTCACAAGGTAATGTTCTCAGAGGTGATTAAGCAACATGTCCAACATATGGCCACTAAAAAATGCAGTGCATGTCTTCGAACCCAAAAAAGTACACCCAGGAGCCTGCACTCAAACCCCCACACCAATACTTCTACAAGAATAATGTATCTGTCCTTCATTTGCTAGGTTAAATAAGTTTTAGGGTTGTTTTGAACCATAAACCTGTGGAGGGCCTGGGCTGAAACTCTCAGAAATCTCAACTCAGCAATGTGCACAAAGGAATCTTGAATACATGCCTTTTGATTAGGAAGATAATAATTAAAAATAAAATTGTATGAACGATCATAGGGCACACTGATTAGACCAATTTAATAAAACCTCCATCACCACTCCACTGAAGATACATTTTAGCATCTTGATGATTTAATGGAGGATTGCTATATTGCAATTCCCAGCTGCATAAAACCTATTCTCCAGCATGATCATTATAATCTCGTGCTTTATTAAACATCTGAAAGAAATGGCATAATGGTCCTTCAAGGACAGCTCCATTAGGAAAAAAAATAGAATAAGCTAGAGCATAATGTGTTTAAAATGCTTTTTTAAAATAGTGTTGTCATTAAAGTGATCAGCACCTGGGTTATTCTCAGTGAAACAGACTGAGGTCTGCTGATTAAAGAAACAGCTACACCCTCTTTTCCTGGCCCATTAAATGAACCAAAGATACAATCTACACAAGTCTTCCTGTGGCCTAGTTTTCATTAGGATGGAAATTTTCAAAAGCCGGCTAGATATCAGTGTAATAAACTCGGCTAGGAAACAGAGGGACAAAGTGATACATAGCTTTATTGACTAATACCATTTAATTGACTATATATATTCTCACTTACAAATTGGTCAAAATGGCCCCTTAATTCGGTTTGACACTAAAGTTAGAACACGACTTTTACAAAGCACAAGCCCACCATATTAAATCTCTGCTTGGCCAAAATGACATCACACATTCAGAATGAATCTTGGCCAATAGTCAATCAGTATTCCCCAATCCACATCTAACATTACAGGTAGGACTCTCAAAATCGGAAAAATATCTGAATAATCTAAAAGTCTGAAATATGAATAACATCAATAAAATGTACATTTCTCTAGTGACATGAAATTTATAAATAACCCCTATATCTGTTTCCATTTTAAAAATCCTCACATTAACACTATTGTGATCCCCGTTTTTAAGATGAGGACAATGAGGATCAGAAAGATTCCATGACTTGCCTGAGGTGACCGAGCTGAAATGGTTAAACGGGGATTCCCAGCAAGAGCTGCAAACTAGCCCTGGGCTTCTCACACTCTGTTCTGTTTGAAGCTCAAAGTTTCTCCTTACCTGGCACTGGCCACATCGCCCAGACCCTCCAGCACATTATTACATGCTTTGTAAATGAGTCTGGAAGTGGTTTGTGAAAAATGAGCCCCTTGTGCTCAGCAGGCAGTGATAACCATTATCTACCTGCTGTGAGACTTAAGGCAAGTTAGTAAATCTCTTTGAAACTTAACTTTCTCTTCTTAATATCAAAATAGTAACCGACTTGCCTTTGAGAGAAATCAATGAAACAGCACGTCCGAGGAACTCTCAAGAACTTGGCAAGTGGCGAGTTCTCAGAACTGCCCTGTTTAATATGCATCTCAGTTTGCGCACTGTCAGAGCCGACATGATGATTACAGCTGCGAGGGTATTTTATTTTTTCTTTTCAAAGGTGGGATTGTTGGAGGTAAAAGAAGTGGAACATGGACTTGATGGCATGCTCGTTTATAAAATAAGAAATAAAAGAGCATTCGGAGGCTACAGAGGTAGGGCAAGAGCAGAAAGGTCAAGGCTGAGGGAAGTCAAAAAAGAATTGAAAGAAAAATGGTACCTACAACATATGTGTGTATCAGCTTAGGGATGACAGTTGAATGGCCCAAAGCAGATAGAGCATTTATATACTTATGAAATCCTTCTGATAACTGTATGAGGGAGCTAGTATTATTAGTGTCCCATTTTATAGAAGAGTACATTGAGAGACAGACGGGTTAAATATCTAACACCAGGTCACACAGCCAGTAGGTGACAGAACTGAGAATCAAACCCTAGCTATTGGACTCAAGAGTCTATGGTCTTATTCCCGCACTATTCTGCTCCTGGTCCGAGCTGGCAGTCAAAGGCAGCAGAGCAGGAGAGTGGGCATCGAAATACTCAATTACTCAACAAGGGGATATTTGTTGTGAAGACAAAAACCACCTGAGTGTGCTAAGGTTTACACATACCCAGCCCGGTGCAGCAGGTCACTAAAAGCTTGGGACCACGAGACTATAATGCAGACACCGCTTCGTGCCCTTGCCAAGACCATGGAGAGATCGCCTAGAGTGAGTGGTTGTGGCTGAGAGACACCGACTTTTCCCAGAACACCAGCTCAAACATCGCACTTGTGGAGGACAGTCCTTTTGCTGAAAGCTCAGGGAGGTCTGCCTGGGAGAGCTGGCTGCTGGCGTTGCCAGGCTTCTGTCTCAGTGTGGCGTCATTCAGGGTTTTTCTTAGGCTATTCTTCGCCCTCTTTACTCAGAAGCACTGCCATTTCAATTTCAGCTTATCCTTCAGTAGCTGCTTAGAAAGCCCTTCAGTCCTGGCTCTGCGGATGGAGCTGGTTCAGGCTGGGTCAAACCATTGTTAGCTGCATGCCCTTTAACCTTCTTGACATTTAACGTCCTTGAGTACAGCTGCATGTGTAAAAATCGGCATAACAGTATCCACCTCCCAGGGAAGATGCAAAGGTGCCATGGGATTATACCTATGAAAATATCTGGTAGTCTATAAACATTTGTTGAAGCGGGACATCAGGAGCGAACATTACTCATGAACAGCTGGACTGCCTATTTCTAGACACTCGCTGCTGGTGAATCTATCTCAACTTTAAAGATGACCTATAAATCACCTGAATTAAGTAGTTCAAAAAACTGGATGTGACATCAGATAGAGGACCATCTCTTCTCAGCATACCCAACAATGGCACTTTGCTGTAGCCGCGGCTGCTGACAAAAACGAATGCAGCCAAAATATCCTGACCATTATTATATATCATTAATGTCACTTTTAGCATTGGGAAACTGCTTTTCTGTCATTTTTTATGACTAATGACTCACCCGTGCCTGGGACACAGTTACTATTGCTCGTTTTTCTCATAGAAGTGAATGGTTCGGAATACACAAAGGCATTGGTATCAGAATCAGAATAACACCATCTTACCTGTATCGCCCAACCAAGCCTCAACAACGAGGAGTAAAATAAGCCTGTATCTTCAAAACAAATAATTTTCTCAACTACCCTAAGTATATACACAAGTAGGTATTATTTTTAACAGCCAAGGGTAATTCCAATGGACAAATTTAGAGATAATGAGTTCTGGGCAAATCTGACAGTGAGTAGGGAAATTTCGATATCCATTTATAGGGATGGATACCAAGAACAGAGGTAGAATCTAAATGAAGTATTGCTTATGCTAGAAAGGATAAAAGCTTTAGGTTAAAGCTCAAAAAGAAATGGGGACCATAACTCAAATGGCCTACTTATACACCTAGTTGGTACAAAAACTAGCATTCAAACCAAAATCTCTTTCCTCCAAGTCCATCGTTGTTGTTTTTAAAGCATTATAAATATGGAGGCATGAAAACCTATGCAGTCTTAGTACGTTATGAACAACCAGGCCCCTCCTACCCTAATATCAGATAAAGCCTTGCTGCACCCCTCTCTGCATTTAGGAGTAGCCCAGGAAGGGTACGTGGTCTGTAGTTGGGTGATCAAATGTTCATTGTCATTGTGCTAAGAATGGTCTACGTTCAAGGGGCCAAAGAACAGAGCCCCCTCGGCCTCCAGACCTTACTGAAATTTCCCCTTCTCCCTTAGTTCATGTGCACAGGAGATCAAGCTGCAGTGGTCTCTGGTGCGACCTTAAGGCGGCTGAAATTCTGAGCAAGTAAATTATTTGAAGCCATTTTCTTGCTAAAATACCTAGATTTGATTGTCTCAGTCTGGCATTTATTGTCACAGATGCCTGTCTGTGAAGATTTTCAGACAAGACTGTACTGCATTTTCGCTCTGGTTCACTGCGCTGTAGTCCACTCAGGACTTTTTTAATTTTAAGAACCATCTGTTTAAAATGACTTAATTGCTCTTGGTGTATTTTTGACTTGTATACAAATTACAGATCATAAATTTTCTAATAACAAATCGTTCGCAGAGCTTTAGGCAGACCCTAACATGAGACTCTCAATATAGAAGCGGTGTTTACATATGTCCCCGAGTAATTCACCCACAGTGGAAGCCACGTTTGCTAACACCAAGGTCACGGGCAGATGAGCTCTGACTGCACAGAACACAAGGCAACCATAGAGTTTCCGCTGGGTCTAGTGAACTCTGCAATTTTACTCTCATCACACATCTCCAGCTTATCTCCCTGTTCTCTTAAAAAATAATCATATTTGATTTGAACCTTAAAGCATATAGTTTCTGAAAAGTTCTCACTGAGTCCATTATTATTCCTTTATCAGGAACCACTTGACCACAGGCATACTCCACTGCTTGTTTCCACTGAGGTTCAAAAGAACAGGAGAATGAGTGTGACACTATTTATTTACAAATATCCACACAACATCTCACCTCATCCTACAGAATACATCTTACATTCCAGCAGCCACGCTCCCTGAAATCCCACACTGCCTTTTCCTAGCTTGTGGCAGGAAGCAGCGAAGAGGGGCGGGGCCCCAGTGCTGCGCTCTGTGCTTGGAGGTGAGCGGCATGCGCAGCGAACGAAACAGGGGCTCCTATGTCTAGAAGCTGATGAGAATGGGCTTTGCTGGGGACTCCCTCCTTGACCTCGAGCCCACGTATAAAAAGACTGGATCCAGACTCTTCCCAGAGAACCCAAATAAAAAGATATTTGTGCAGTGAGCACTGGTTTTATTATAGCAGACAGGGAAGTTCTGTCAACGACTTTTTTTTTAGCTATTTACATTCTGAAAATGAATATTAATGGGTGTATGTACTTACTTGGCTATCTATTCTTATTCACCTTGCTTATTGACTATATGTGTGTGTGTGTGTATTTATATATATATATATATATATATATATATATATATATATATATATATTCCATTATAGTTAATTTACCCAAACATGTTTAAGTCACATGCATATGTTGTTGTTTTTTTTAATGGAGAGTGAGATATAATATTTTCTCCATGAAACTCTGATCTCATGGCTTGGTAACACACTTCCCTGGTCTTTATCTACTTAGAATGGTCCCTTCTCTGTTGCTTTCTATTGTTCCTCATTTTTCTTTTGTCCCTTAAATGAGTATGAACTCCAAGGTTCTGACCTCTCTTCTGGTGTTAATCCCTCATATATCCCCTGAGCCTGCGGTGGTGCCACATTCCAATTACCTGCACGTGTTCACATCTATTTCCAGCTAACTGTCTAATCGACCTCTTTGTATTTCAGTCTTGCCGCTCATTACCTAGCCCGGTCAAGTGCACGTCCACGTGCATGCACATACACACCCCGCACTAACGCCTCCTTCTAACTTCCCCAATGCTCTTTACTGTGCCAATGGTGTTTGAGTCACTCAGGTTCAACCCTGTAGCCATTTTTGGTTCTTTTCATCCCTTCGCCAAAGTGTCACCATCACAGGCACCTCATGTAATGTCCCAACTGCACATGATTTCTGACGTGGCCTTTTTTTCTAAGTCTCCATTTAATTCACTCTGTGTAGAACTAGGCACCTCTTGCTCACATCAATCTTATGCACAAAATAATCTGATGAGACCCTGGAACGGCCACATAAAGCTTCAGTGTAATTTAGTGAAATGAATCGGACACTTAAGACGCTACCAAGTATAGACCTGCCTGCGCAAGGCTACCTTCCATTCTAACGCTTCATCTCCTTGCTCTCCTAAGTACCAGCAAGCCGAGAGCATGCTTTCCTATCTGCTCACCTGCTCCTTCCTCAGCCTTACCCCCTTCATCTATGCCTGCTGAAATTTTACCCTCCTCCAAGGGACAGCTCAAACAAGAAATCCTCAGAGAAACCTTTGGTGCTTCCTGCAAAACGCTTTTTCTGCCCCTAACCTGCTGAGGCACTCTGGGCACCTCAGACCACATCTCTGACACAGCCTAGCTGTCCTATCTGCATTCCTGTCATACCTCACAAGAGTGTTGACATCTTGAGATGGAAACTACCTTCTTGGCCATGGACACTCTCAGGGCATTGAGAACATGGCCTTGTACATAGTAAGTGCTCAGTAAGGACATGTTAGATTTCGAACAGGAGGCATTTGAATTCCCAGAGAGAAGAGGTACCATAAACCAAGGACGAGAGAGACCCCAGTGGAGAGATGACAGGAGATAAGGAAATAACCTGTGCATGTAGTTGTCACATGAACCCCTTCAAATACACTTTGAATTCAGGGAAGTGCAGTATTTTTGGTGACCCGATGTCCACACTCCAGGGAGGACCCAATAACAGGGTACCCCTCTGCGAGACCCTAGCTCACTCCTGAACCTACAATTGGTCAACTCAACTCCCTACTAGACTCCAAGGGCTTTTGCTACAATTTCTGTCCTAAATCTTTATGCTGGCCTTGATAACTGGGCTATTTCTTCTTCCAGCTAATACTCCAGTTCTGGTAGCTGGATTCCTCTGTTTGATGGTATTGCTATGTCTTACCCCTGTCCTCTGTCCCCTGAGTTTGGGATTCCAGTTTGTGTTTCCCAACACTGTCCTCACACCTTCTCCAGCATAAACTTCTACACCTGAACCTCAGCCTAGGGCCCTCTACCTGCTGAAGTAGCTCTTGATACCAAGTGCCTGCCTCCTATAAAGCCACTGTCAAGCTCCGATCATGACTTGTCCTGATGCCCTAGTGGCCTTTACTGTGAAGTCTCCCTTGTGCTGGCTCTTGCTTGCCTGGATATCTATTGGGCAGCCCCCCTAGATTGGCTACCAAAGCAGGCAGCTGGTTGTATATCCACTGTGTAGCTAGAACCCAGTGAGGAGGTCTGCTTTAGGGCCTTGGACCCTTGCTCTCAGACCCTTCCTGCTCTAGTTGACCTGACTGTGACCACAGATGTGACAAGTTGGCAGGAGGCCAGCTATGGAGAACCTAGAAACACACAGCAAAACAACATGCCCCTTCCAAGCAGCTGGGATCAGCTGCTGCCTCTCTCTGGCTGGATCTGCCCTCAGGAGACCTTGTAAGGCTGTGGTCAGAAAAATACAAAGGAATATACATCAGAAAAGTGGGACATTTTTAAGAGGAAAAGAGTTTAAAAATATCATCATCAGCTGCTATATTTCTGTAATAGGTGCATAACGTGCATCTAAGCAATAAATACATGCACTTTGAATTGCTCCAGAGCCATTGAAATAAACCAAATTTCATTTTTAATGCATGCAATAAACTTTTCCCCTAGGATATCAGTTAAAATTGCTCTAACTTAAAAAAAAAAAACCTAACAACTGACTTGTTCTGTATTCCTATAGCTCAGAATAAATAGATCAACTAACTTTAAAGTTGGCAGGTTTACAGTTTTCACAGAGAAGAGAAATTAAAGCCAAACTGAAGATAAAATATAAGTATTTTTTATTTTTATGAAGTCTTAAAATTACAGAGCTGAACATACAAGGTCAATACAGCACTGGCAGAGAGCTGAAGTTAGATATTTCTGACATTAGTTTTATTTTGCAAAGTGAGAAACGTGATCGAGGGGGTGGAGGTGTGAGCTGCGTGGTGGGGAGCAATGGGCTGTGTCCCTGGGCTCTGGGCAGAGGGCTTGCTGTGAGTAAACGTTTCCAGGCCAATCCTCAACCCAAGGTTCTGGTAAGTCCCTTCCCATACATATGTCAAAATAGGAATTGTGAGATATAACGTTTTCTTAAGCATTTGTGAATCATCATTATTATTTTGTAATTCTCATGTGTTTGTTTTCCTATGTATTTGCATTTCCTGACCCCACAGTGGTAACGCCCCCGCATGCAAGACAAGATTTCTACCTTCCTTGTTGATAGCCAGAATCCCAGGGTCCAGACTAAGGCACGGGGCAATTTTCTCATGCAAATTTGTTGAATGGATGAATACATTTTGTATTCCTACTATGACCCCCTCAAGGATGCTCACCAACTTTATCTCCTATTCTGTGCTCAAAAAATTTTTTTTGGCTTGTTCACTAAATATACGAGGGCATCCACACACTGTAATTTAAGGTGTTGCTTTCAAAGGCAACATTTTATTTAATCATTTTGAAAGCCTGTCTCTAAAGCATGAGAAAAATATTAATCTTCCTTGTATTTGTCTCTCTGATCACTAGCAACTTATTAACATTTAATTGTCTTGAGTTTGCATTTAGTTTCCAAGAAGCTTCAAAGAATTAGTACACTGAGTAAATCCTTGTAAGATATTAGTTTTTTTATCTCAAAGGATAGTTAATTTAGCTTGTTTACATGACACATTCGCACAAAGTTAAAGGTTAAACTGTAACTTGAAAGTCTAAATATAAGTGACAGTTGATATTAATAATTTTATAATTACTGAAACTATGATTAGAATTGTCTAAACATCTTGTGCTAGTGACAGTGTCGTATGATTCCGACTCATTCTTCTGGGAGATGACCTGACTTTTGAATTTTCATTACCCCTAAAATTATCAGCTTCAAAACAGCACTTATAAAAAGAAATTAGCATAAGCCTTTAAATGAGGTTTTCTTTCTGAGCAGCTACTTGCTCATATAAAATACAAAGTCAACAATGAAATTGCTTAAATTAATCATTCCTTCATTCACTCAAACACAATTATTGTGCATCTGGTGTGTGTTGTTTACTATGTTAAGTTCTGGGGATGCAAAAAAAAAATTGATAAGATGCTGTCCCTGTTCTTGATGAGTCTAATAGGGGAGTCAGGTTTTATTGATTGATTTAATCAGCACTGGGATTTACATATATTGGTATGTGCCAAGTCTAGGATCCACCTGAGGCTGGAGAAGCTCGATGAGGGTAGGGACTAGGCCATGCTGCTCCCCACTGACTCTTTCTTGTCAGGAGCATTAATAAGCATGTAGTAATGGGTGATGCTGGTGCCAGTGATGTAGAAAGATAAATGTGGGAACAGAGAGCGATGCACATGGTGATAAATGAGATAATAAAGAAATGCACCATGTGCTCTATTGCCTAGAAGGAATGTCTAAGTCTGCCTGCAGAAACCTGAGAAGGCCTCTCCGAGGAGGCCCTGCTGGGCCAAAGCATTATCACGCCAGGCATGAGTGGGTATTCCAGGCAGACAAGAGAACATGCTCTGAACCCACAAATCTTTAGGTACAGCTGGCAAGGAAATGTGAAGAGTCCTGTAAGATAATCAGTATTTTTCTTAGATTTTCTAATAAACTGTTACCTAGGCGTAAGCAAGGCTTCTGCAAGTTATCTAAGTGAAAAATTATTGGGCTAGAGTTGATTTTTTAAAATATTTTATTTATTTACTTTTAGAAAGAGAGTAAGGGAGGGAGATAGTGAGGGAGGGAAACATCAATGTGTGAGAGATAACATTGATCACTTGCTTCTCGCATGCCCCTAACTGGGCACCTGGCCCGCATCCCAGGCACGTGCACTGACTGGGAATCAAACCAGTGACCTTTCAGTTAGCAGGCCAGCATTCAATCCATTGAGCCACACTAGCCAGGGCTGAAGTTGATTTTTTATAATTACTTACTCAAAGGACAGAGGACCTTTCACTATATAATTTACAAAGTTTAAGTATGAGTTTTCTTTTCAAATATTAGTATTTTTGATTGCTTCCAGAAAAAAATAGTTTAACAATTTCTCCATAAATCTGGAACCAAATCAAAGCTACAGCTGTTGCTTGATATAATGAGCATTTAATATTCTGATCTTCTATACTCTGCAAAGGCCAGCCTCAAAGACTTCAAACATCATGCCACCATAGTGCCAGTCCGATAAACTATCTCAACTGCGGGCAATAAACACAAATAAATTAATATATGCATCCGACCAACTGATAAACAGTGGTTCTCGAAGGCTGTAGAGGTTCTTTATTTTGAGTCTACATCCAGAAATAAGTTCTGCTGAGTACCTCAGGAAAGTACAAGCAAAGAGACAAGGGACGTCTGCTTATCCTTGAGAAATGGAGGAGAGAAAACAGCCCTCTTCCTGTGGATAGAATGGTGGGACTGAGGAACGATGGAGACAAGGCAAAGAGCAATTCATAGGAGGGCAACCAGGGTGTTAGTGTATCTCAAACTCAGTAGAAGGAAGAACTAAAGTTCTGGCGTGTTCAGGTTGAAAAGCTGTGATGCTAGAGCAATAATGGTAACTGTCTTCAAATGCTAGAGGGAAAGTGTGATGGTTAATTTTATGAGTCAACCTGACTGGGTCATGGGGTGCCCACACAGTTGGTGAAACGCTATTCTCTAAGGGTGTTTTGGGATGAGGCTAACATTTAAATCAGTAGACTGAGTAAAGCAGATTGCCCTGGGGGGATGGGGTGGCTTGATCCAATCAGCTGAAAGTCTGAATAGAATGAAAGATGGATTCTCCTGAGTAAGATAAGTGCTCTGCTTGAGGGTCCACAGGCAGAACTGCAGCTCTGCCTGGATCTACAGTGGGTCCTAGCCTTCAGACTTGAACTGGGTTATCAGCTCTGCACATTTTGGATTGTTAGACTTCATCATTACATGGGCCAATTCCTGGTAATAAGTCTCTTTGGATGGTTGATAGATAAATAATTTCCTATCTGTTCTGTTCCTCTGAAAAACCCTAATAGAGAAAGTAGTAAGAAAGGGGGGAACACCAATGAGAAAATATGTGAAGTTGAGAAAGTATCAGACATTTTGGGGTCACAGTAGGTAGGTCAGCTTCCATGAGTAGAGCTCCCATGGGGGCATTGTGGAGAAGGCGAGGGAGTAATTAAACTGGAGCCATGGGATTGAACACGTAGGTGTCCACATCCCTGGAGGTCTTTGAGCAAGATGGGGATGTAATTAGCATAATGTTTTAGGAAGATGTGTCTGGATGCAGTTGTATAACCTCTTGGAGGAGAAAGAGTCTAGAGACCCTGGGTCCAGTCACACTGACGTAGTGCAAACCCAGTTCTGAATCTAAAGCACTGGGAAATATTCTGCGTTAAAAGTTAGATTGGTTAAAAAACTGTGGGACATTTACCCAATGGAATTCTATGCAGCAGAACGAAAGAAGGAGCTCCTATTCTTTGTGACAGCACGGATGGACCTGGAGAGCATTATGCTAAGTGAAATAAGCCAAGGAGTGAAAGACAAATACCATATGATCTCACCTTTAACAGGAACCTAATCAACAAAATGAACAAGCAAGCAAAATATAACCAAGGACACTGAAACTGGGAACAGGCTGACAGTGACCAGAGGGGAGAGGGGAGGGGGTTGTTGGGGAAAAGGGTGAAGGGTTTGCAGGAATGATTATAAAGGACACACGGACAATAACAAGGGGGTGGGGGTGGAAACAGGAGAGGGAGGTGGGGAGGGCTGGGGTGGTGGGAGGCATGGGGAGAAAAGGCAGCAAAACTGTACTTGAACAACAATAAAGGAAAAAAAAAGTTAGATTGGCCAGGGGGATTGGAGGGTGGGGAGCCACACTCAAAGCAAAACAAAATCATTGAAGAAAATGTAAGAAGACTGGATTTGTTCTTCTCTAAACATTACAATTTTGCAATTTTTGCACTTCTCTGCATTTCTCCTAAATAAAGCCCTACAGAGGAATTGCCAGGATGTCCTTGGGTGCCTCTGTGATAGCTTCATCTTTCTAGCAAATCTCTAGGATAAAAAAAAAGATTCTCAGGCCTTAAAACACCCACAGCACTCTAAGTCCTTTAAAGCCAAAAGCAAACTACAGGCCAAGCAGCACTAAGACCTAAATCTGGAACTTTCCCCATTGCAGCAGGTAAACAAAATACCCAAGACATGCTGGCCAAACCCCAGACAACTCAGGCGACCAATAAAGATGAAGCAAAAACAACCAGGGTGGCAGATAAAACATTGAGACCGTATAAAAGGAAGAATTCATTTAAAAGCCTAAGTTGAATTCTCTCTCCTGCTCTTTCTTTGTAGGGTAGACCTTTCCCTCTTTACCAATGAGGGAAGCACCCAGGTTAATTTTAAGGAAAACTATTCGATCATGTTTGAGTTTCAAAAGCAATACCAAGAAAGTAATTAATATCATATTAATATAATACTTCTAATTTGACTCTAATAAAGATACTTACTGATGATAAAGCTGTGTTTCCAGTGCCTTTTAAGCAGTATAGAAATACTGGACTTAGGGAGGGGCTGGGCACACCCCGAAAGAAGGATAGAGATGCCGGAATTGCTGCTGGATTTCCTAGGAGCTCATTATCATACCAAGTGGATGTCCTCTCCGGAGTTAATTTCTTCTAGAAAATATTTATGGCTAGAGGAGCTCTCCCCGATATTTTCTCGCTTCCACTCTGCTCCTGTGGCACTTGTAGTAACCGCAAGCCTTCACCTAAGTTGCTCCCATAAAAAAGCCACAAGAGCCAGGACAATGGGGACACAAGACTTCAACAAGGAAAACCCAGATCGCAGTTGGACCTTGTCACTCTGCCATGTCCTGTTTTCTCTCTGGCACATGGGGTGGGGCCACAATCATACTTTCCTCCTATTGTTATTTGTGGAAAAAGACACAAGGGCCACAGAGCTGGAACAACTGGGGACATCGCTGGCCCTCTGGGAATCTTCCTTACATGGTCCCAGGCCGGTGTTGAAATATGTGTTCTAAGGTAAATGCCCACTGTGACTGGGGAGCTGATTTTAAATGGAATCTTCAATATGCAAATGGGAGATTCACCTGGGGCATCATAAGAATGAAATCTCTCCTCCATCCTGTCATGCACTTTTACATTAAAGGGAAGAAGAGTAATTTTTAACACACCCCTACAATGGTTTTTATGCAAATTCTTCAAGCTAGGCAAATTATTTTTGCGTTAAAATTTCTCAACCCCGTAAAAACAGGAGTGAATTTATGTGGCATTTAAAAATGATGTTAGGCACATTCTACAGCAATTTCATCTCATTTATAAAGAGTGAACATAAAAACAGGACATGGTGTAATTAATGGTGAAATAATTTATAGCAACCAACTCCTTCTCCATAAATACTTATGTATTTTTAGTAATCTGGTACAAATTCTTCTCCACCAGGCCCCAATTGTTGCCCGTGCTACCAGAGAGAAAATGGTATCTGGTGAAATTCACAATACAGAGCTTCAGTTCTCTAACACACACACACACACACACACACACACACGCACGCACACACACGCTCCTCAAATGGGCTGCACACTAGGATTTCTGAAGAGGCCTAAAAACTCGTGATGCCTGGGTTTCCCCCTTCAGAAGGCCTGTTTTCATTGGTTGTGGGTGGCAGCCTGGAGCACCAAGATTTTTTTAAAAGATCTCAGGTATACCTTATTTTGCCGTTTATAACACTCACTTCTTTGCCCAAATTCTTGAGGGAAAAATAAGGATGCACATTATACGTGGGTAGTACTAATTCTATATCTATATAACTGTTTTTAATTGTTTTATTTATGCTTATGTACTAAAAGTGTAACTCCAGAAAGCAATAATGATATCCATATACAAAACAATACCCTAAAATATGATCATCGGTTTTGTTTCTAAATATAAATAAATAAATAATTGAATTAAAACGTTAAAATGAAAGATTTTATTTTTCTGAAAGTTTGGGCCAAAAACGTGGGTGCACATTACACACAGCAAAATACAGTATATATAGTCTAGATTGTGATCTACTACACCAAAAATATTTTCAGATTGTTAGGCCAACGTGAAGTTAAATCACCCCTGTTAAATAAATTGAAGAGTGAGTTCAGAGACCATGCTGAAAGGTTGCTCCATTTCCAATTCACCCTGCAATTTATGATCGATAGCACATTCAACCAATTATTTCTTGGGCACCTAGTATGTGCCAGGCACTGGGGTACACCCTGGAGACACAAGAATAAATAAGACAGACATGGCCTGCATTCACAGAGTATAGAGTTCAGATCTTTGTAGGCAGCTTCTTCTACTTGCTGTGTTCCAGCTACTGTTCTACCTGTTCTTGATATTTACTGACTGTATCAGGTGGTTCTTGGAGTAGGTATTGGGAATTTTCTACCCGGAACTTCTGTTTTTAAATTTCTTACAAAATACAGATGAAAAGTAGTGAACTCATATATCTCTATAACAGCAATAAGAACACAGGTAATAAATTGATCTTGAAATGAGTTAGCATTTCATAGAATCCCCTGAAATATGCATAGCACACATCTGTTGCTGATGGTTTGATCTGCTGTTGTGAAGTTTCGGAGTGAAAAAAAAGGTCAGCACAAACTACTGAGTGCTCTTAAGGTAACAACAGGCCGATGTCCATCAGAAGCACTCCCTTACACCCTTTTTCTCCTTCCCATGATTACCGATGTGGGTTTGAGTACAATTCTAGATAAGCCCTAAAATACATCCTGCACCTTTCAAAACAGTGGTGTTGGCTGCCAGGGGGAGTACTGGACAGTATGCCATAGGCCAGCATCATTTGTAGGATGCCATTTGTGTCATTTGTAGGATGCCATTTAATTTCTCTGGACTATGATCAGCTGAGAAGTCTGCCCCCAGTGGTTTGACGAGGTAAATTGAAATAACTGCTCCAATCTTACACGGGAGAACACGAGCCGTGTTATCAAACTCACAATGCAAATAAGAAGCGAAAATCTGAGTAACAATAGATTCCCAAGAAAAACACATTTTAGTCCTGCTCGGAGCCCACCGCAACTTTGTCACGGCTCGCACAGGCTGCATAAATATTGCCAGCGAGACCTAGCGACGTACAGACATGTTCGCAGACATTTCCATTATCAATCCACAGGCAAGCAGTGCGTTTTCCATTTTTTTAATTAACAAAGATCTGTTTGATTCTCTCTAGAATACCAATTTTGAAAGAAGTTCCTTTATCGCTATAATTTCCAAATACGTCTTCTAGTACAAGCTTCATTTCAAGGCAATACATGTGTGGGTTTCTAACAAGGATCATTTTTAAACAGTGAGCAAGACTTTCTTGAGAGCCCACGGCACTCTGGGTAGATTGCTGAACCTTCCAGGCCAGCAGGGGACCACTTGTCATGTTCTGTCAGATATCCACCAGTGAAGATGGCACCGCGGAAGCTGACACAGACATTATACATGCACAACAGGCTACACAGATGCAGGACTCAAAGCTGGAAAATATTCATATTTTGGGATTGTCTATGTTGTGGGTCAAGGAGAAAGACCAGCAAAGAACAGTCTTGAAGAACATAATAACAACTAAGATGATATAAAATAACTAACAGTAACTGACATTTTATGGATCTGTTCAAATCCTTACTTAATCATTTCTAGTGACAAAGCGCTCACCACTTTATTAGGTAGCTTGCTCTACTGTTAGATAGTTCTAGTAAAAAAATCCTGCTTCTCCACTATGAGTTCTCTTATATGACATAGTTTCTCTCTATTCATTCTTGCATATGCTGGTCATATAAATACTGAAAGAAACTTATCATACCGATTACAGGCATCCTCTTCCTGTGTTAAAATCCTCAGCTGCAGAAATAGTTCATAGTATTGTATGGTTTCAGATACCTCTTGATTGGATTCAACCTATTTTGAATGCTCTCTGGTTTGTAATTATCCCTGTCAGGGAGTTCATCTCCAAATCAGACACAGCATTCCAGATTCGAGCTTACCAGTGCAGATGTCTGTGAGAATACATCTGCCCTTCTTCCAAGCACTTGACCTTTTGCTGCCATGCCACACTGTGGACACGGGGTAAGTTCCCAGTCTACTGAAGCCCCCTGCGGTTTATATTCACATCAACCGTTGCTGAGTCACGTTGGACCTTTCCAACTCTGAACCAGTGTGGATAAGGTTTAGTTTTTAGTACTTCATATTTATGCCTGTCATATTTTTATCTGTGGTTGAAATACATCATTCCATCCTGTTAAGAAAAAATGTTGGCTCTGTCTTCTATTCTCAGACTTGCCCTGTTCAACAATTTTTTAACTAACTCATGTGAAGACATGTTTTAGAATGCATTTGCCATCCTTCATAGCTTGTGGCTTGCACTAAACTCAGAAGCATATTTTCTGTGTGTAACTGAAGCACCATTCCCCTGCGCTGCCCTGAAATGGTACTTGGACAGAAGGATAGATCCTGAAACCGATTCCCGTCCTACAAAGATTAGAGGAGAGGGAACGTCCTGGTCAAGGACATCATACTCCTCTTTCCCACACATGTGCTGCCCACGTGAGAATTGTCCTGGGGGCTGAGGGCCTCTTTGGATTCAGAGACTACTCAGTGGGTGATTACCAAGATGTGGAGAGCTATTGTGCCGTGCACTGGCGAGAAGTTCTTGAACCAACAAAATCCAGGAGAGTAGAGTGGTTAAAGTCTCCCAGGATCTTATACTAGACAAACTAAATCAAGCCTTAAGACAGGAAACAATATAAAGGACACATGGACATAACCAAGGGGGAGGGTGGGAGCGGGGGAGGGGGGTGGGATTTGTTGGGGTGAGGGGGGGAGTGGTGGGGGGAAAATGCAGACAAAATGAACAACAATAAAGTAATTAAAAAAAAAGACATGCATCGCTACAAGAAGCTGGTTGTCTGGGAAAAGAATGGGGAGACAGAGAGGTTTCCTGTCTGTGAGTGGGAGTGGCGCTCCCTACAGGGAGCCAAATGATGGCTATGTAAAGAGAGGGACATGAATATGTGAGGACTTTGAAAGCTATAGTATAGGGTTTTTTTTTCCATAGCATTAGTCGCTATCTGACAGTTTATTTGATTTTCTTTAATTGCCCTCTTCTACCATCAAAATGCAAATCCCCATTTGAGCAGGTGCAAGCCATCGCAGGTCTGGCTGCCTGCCGCTTCAAAAGCCAATACTCATGAGGCAGGTGCTGATGTAAGGGAAAGTGATTTACTTTCAGGTGCCAGGAACCTGAAAGATTTGGGACTCTTGTCTCAAAGCCCATCTCCTGGGAAGATGAGGGACTCACGTCCCAAAGCCCATCTCCCCCTCTCAGTGGAGGCAGAGGTTTCTGCAAGGAGGGAGAGGGGAGCAGAACACAGAGATCAAGGGAGGGGGTTGCAAAGTTCTGTATGTGCAGACGAGCACAGTCCATTCCGATAAGGCAAGTGATGGCCTGGTGTGCGTCATCCCGGTTTAGTCATCCTGGCTTCGTGTCATCCTGGCTCCAGGATTGTAGGTCAGCAAGTCTCTTGGGGCTGGGATGCCTGAGGGTCTGAGTTTGTACCTTTTGAAGTTAGTTCTTATGATTCTTACAGAAACATGCTGTTTATCTGCAAGTCAGAGCCTTCGTTTACAGAAACAGTGTCAAAAGAATGATGGGGCAGGTCAGAATTCCCCCCCGTTACCCAGGGGCCACCGTGCTCTATTTCCCTCGTGTGTTCTAATATCTAGAACAGTGCACAGAAAGGCTCCCAGTGACTGTGTGTGGCTATAAGGACATGGCAAAAGGCAGACTGATACAGGGCAGAACTTGAAGTGGCAGAGCAAAGACCTAATCTGTATCTCTAAGAGAAAAAATCCCTATTAAAGACTGAAACTCATTAGTCCTTTTCCGGTCATATGAGCAGGAAAGAGATGGAGAAGTAGAGGAGAGGAGGAGCATGTGGTCACTTCCACATTTGTCACTCTGCTGGAGTCCATGAGAAGGAAGATACAGCGTATATAGCGGACTGAGGTCAGGAGTTGTCAGAAAAGTGACGGGAATGAAGTGAATGTCCCTAAGTGCATTAAGAATGTGAGACCAAACTCCGTTTTCCTAAGTATGCCAGAAGAGGTTGACCCTCAAAAGAGAAGGAGGCGGTTACTTCATTTAATTATGTATTTACAAAATCACGAATAAAAATACCAAATGGGACTGCAGATTACCCTGAAGGTAACATGAATCTAACACTTTACCTATAGGCGTCCAATCAAAGGGGTCCACCTGATGCTATTACCATGCCGTACAACCTCTCCCTGCTCACCACAAATGCATCCACATTGGTAGAAAAGACGCTGGTTACCTTAATGAACAAAGATATCCCGCATCTATGGTACATGGTTTTTCCCTTCATCTGATGGTCCAATAATCCCACCCACAAATACGAGGAAGTAACTTTGTCGCGTCTTGTCCTTAATGAGCCAGCAACCACCTTTTTCTTGTGTAATTGTTCAAACAGTTCCTTAAGCATTTGTTCCAGAGGACTTTTGTGCCTGGCATCCTTGAATCAAAAATTTTTCAGATATGCATCTATAATCCACAGGAGGTCATGCATATTTTGATCTAATAACACCCAGAAAAACAAGTAAAAAACTATAGGGAAATGCACACTATGTCAAATTTTAACTCCAAAGTCTTAGCTTTCGATTGACCTTCAAAACGCAATTGCTAAATTGTGAAACTGCCTTTAAGTCAAATGATACCGTGAGTTGTAATCTTACCAAGAAAAGCATTTCATAAATAATTTAGCAAATGAAGATACGTTACACATTAGGCCCCTGAGTGACTGTTTTGGGCATCCCAATTACAAGCCATGGCATAACGGACGAACATTCCCATAAATTTCATGCGTTCCCACAGTATCTATTGGTCAACTGGGGGAGGTACCTCCCATCTGGCCCAGGGCAGACATCACATAATCCCATTTTCATAGGCTTCCCCGTAAAGTTAACATTCCCATTACATTTTGCATTTTTTACAGCACCTGTAATCATAGCTCCCAGGCACTATACATTGTTAATTTATTACAGTCATTTCAATTTTGCTAGTTAACTCTCAGTTCCCCTGATGTGTTAAGCCCTGAAATCAGCAAGAAGAACAAAAACTCTTAAACACTCAAGCCAAGTGTACATTCCCGGGAATGAGGAGACCTGGGTTCTCACACCGATTTTTCTACTAATTGGCTCTTTGACTAGAGGAAGTCATTTCTTATTTCTGGTCCTCAGTATGTCAGCTTTGGACTAAATGGCCTCTAACATCCTCTTCAGCTCTGAGATTTTTCTGGTTTTATGTACCAGCATTCTCAAGAAGATGTGTCTGACACACGGTCCGAGCACTGATACAGATTAATCTGTTCCTGAGGTCACTCTCACTCTCCGCTCTTTCAGTGTGTCATCCATCCTGGTACTTGCCAGCTGACAGCTCCCTGTGGAGAACTCCACGTCAAATCTAATCCCATAAGGTCCTCAGAAGCAGAAATAAATAGGAATGCCTAGGGCTAATTTAGATGTCCCCAGCTAAGCAAAGAGAAATGGTTCCTTGATAAGATTTATTTTAGAACAAAAATGGTTTGCAGAGTGAAGGGAAGGGAATGGCATTAACTTACAAGAGCATGTTAGTTAGCAATTAATAGTGTAGCTTAAAATGTCAATTTAAGAGATTATCCTCAGCAAGGAATCCATTAACCAAATTTAAACAAGGCTGACAAGGTGCCTTTGGCTGAGGAGGAAGCGGAGATATTGGGTTAGATAGAGGGGCCCGGAAATCATCCCTAAATGTTTCTTGCCTTTCACATACTTATAATTTAGCAGAAAAAAATGAATCAAACATTTAAGTGAAGGGACAAGTTGGAAAAGAAGTGTGTGAATAATGATAGCACATGATAAATATTTGGAAAATCTTGAGCAAGTTTTATACCCAAGTGCTGTAAAGAACTTAGAAGAGTGGGCATTGAGTAAAGGTAGAATTAGTTTTAGAAGTGGCTCAGAAGAAATAAATACAAGACATGCATTGGAAAATATTGGGGAGGAAATGCAATCAGGTTGACCTGGTCAAAGAGTCTGCTTTGCATTCAGATTCAGAGCAGCACTCACCACACAGCAAGAACGAACCTGCTGGAAAACTTCAGAACTCCGCCTGGCCCTCTCAAAAATTAGTTTTAAATGTCATGTCACCATAAGGAATTCTTCAGGGAAACTGGGTTTTAGCTGGCAGCCACTGTCCAATTGTCAAGTTTGTCACCGGCCTATATCCACCCCTCTGTTCTTGTCATCCTCCAGAAAGATCCTGAGCATAAAGGAATACAATCATTTCTCATCTGGAGAAGATCCAGGCCCTGGGCTACAGGAAAATACCAAGCATTTTCACAACAGAGGCCATAGGGAGAAGGCTTGAGTGAATGGAAAGTGGGAACGCAAAATCAGAGCAGGAGTTAAGAATATTATCCAGGAAACCAGGAGAATGAGTGGATGTGGCAAAATACAAGAGGGAACTGGTGTGGCTTTCTGAACCCAGGAGGGGTTACCTGAGGGAACTCAATATCTGTTATGAACCAGCCAATTATCCATCAATTCTAGGAGTACATTAAAAGAGAAGGAAAACAGTGAAGAACCACATGAAGATAAAGAGACTTGAACATGCACACTCAAATTGAGTTGTGCAAATGTCTCCGTTCAGTTAGATTTTGTAGTCACTATAGTTGTGAGAGGCACAAATTTGATCTCAGATTAAAATGTATAGAGAAAACTAGTAAAACAGTTAATGCTTGGATGGAACATAAACTGGTAGAAAACTTTTTTGTGGATAATTTCCCCTTTTCCCAAACCAATCCACCAAAAATATAAGCATCTACTACCAATCACTCTTTTCTTTATTATTATTATTATTTTTTAGATGGCTTGGGCATCATTCTCTGTTGAAAAACACTCTGAGGAGACATCTTGGAGGAGCAAGCCACTCTTATGCTTGTGGTGATACACAACTCACAGGGTTTCTAGAGCAGGTAAAATGTTGAGATCACACAAAAGACACAATAAAAAGGGACCTACCCAAGCAGAGTTTGCATACCAGTTGGAGATGCAAGAGCTCCTTTGATCTGAGTCTTAAATTTAAGTCTTAAATTTTCTATACACTTTAAATTAAATATTAGTAAAATCAATTTCCACATACTCAAATATTTCACTACAATATCTCATCATATTTTAAAACAAAAACTATTTTCCTCTCAAATTGTTAATACATTTATAATGCAAAAGATCTCTATAATTAATACATAAGGCAGGAGAGAAGTATGACCGTGGTCGTTTTTTTCTTCAAAGTGTGATTAGAATTACTTCATAAATTATTCACATGTTCTGCTAGAATAATAAAACAGTATCTCCTTCTCCATAAATCGCATTACTTATTTGGAGCATGTACTAAAGTTCCTTTAAAATGTTGTTTTGATAACACATATGACAAGGCACGTTGAGCTATGATTAGCATTTGGCTCATCCTATTTTGAACAATATACCATGTGAGCATCACCCTTGCATTAGCATCTGCTTCATCTGCACCTATTACATGTGGAGCATAACCTCAGGGTATGTCAGGCCTTTGGCAGAACTTCGAGGTTGAAGGATAGAATCTCTTTATCTCACTCCCCCCACTTTTTCTGGTGCCCCTCTTTCCCCTTTGAAAGCACAAGTATCCACCCACACGTTGCACCAAGCTGAACCTGTATCTCACAATAAGCCTTTGTAATCAGAAGCAGACTCTCCCCCACTCTCATTTATAAAACAGATTTCTAACATCCAACCTACCATCAAAAATTTATCAGGCCTAGCACAGGTTTGTTTATTAGTGCCCTTGCTTTTGGATGCATATGACTGATCCAGGTTAAGAAGGGTTTTTCTGTTGCATTATCATTAACATTTAACTATGTGGATAGCACCCAACTAGTCATCGGATAAGTCGAGGATATAAGGGTGGAAGAAACATGTCTCTGGTCCTGAGGGAAGCTTGTAACTGTACGATCTATAGGGAAATAAAATAAATCCATGTACTAGAATGAATGGTTTGAATAAGAGAGCAGCCCAGAAAAATAAGTGCCCCAAATGGGGTGAACACAGTACTATTAATAGGTGTAACTGAGTATGGGGATCTCTTTTCAACCATGGTCCATGCTAGAAAGGCTTCCTTAAGTCTTCCAGGCAAGAGAGGAGTGCTTTAGGCTAATTACCAGAGTATGGGCTTCTCAATGGCTTCTCCCATTACACACACACACAGCCAAGGTCCTGCTAAATGTTTTTTTTTGTCATTATTTATTTATTTATATTTATTTTTCCTTTTTATTGAATTTATTGAGGTGACACTGGTTAACAAAATTATACGGGTTTCAGACACACAATTCTACAACATATTATCTGTATACTGTTTTTTGTGTTCACCACCCAAGTCGAGTCCCCATCCATCACCATTCCCCCCAATACCCTCGGCACTTTCCCCATACTTCCCTCCCAGCAACCACCACACGGTTGTCCATGTCCATGAGCTTTTTCCTCTTTTCTTCTTTTTTGTTCAATACCCCATCTGCCCTCCAGTCCCCACCCACAAGACAGCTATCAGTCTGCTCTCTATGAGTCTGTCATTCTATTGCTTGTTTGTTCATTTTGTTCATGAGATTCCAAATATGAATGAAATCACCTGGTATCTGCCTTTCTCTGACTGGTTTATTTCACTTAGCATAATGCTTTCCAGGTCCATTTATTGTGTTGCCAAGGATAAGATTTTCTTCTTTTTTATGGCTGAGCCATATTCCATTGCATAAATGTACCACAGCTTTTTTTTATCTATTCACCTACTGATGAGGTTCGTACAAGATTAACTTATATAGGCATGGGTGGAACTAAATTTTGGAGAATCTTGAAAGCTACATAGGGTTTAAACTTGTGGTTTGCTATTTATGGCTGCTTCCAAATCTGCGCAATTGTAAATAACACAGCAGTGAACATATGGATCCACATATTCTTTTGAATTAGTGTTTTGGATTTTTTGGGACAAATTCATGAATTTATTAAATTCATTAAATGGGGTCATTTCATGTTTAAATTCATTTACGCTCATTAAAGGTTTAAGGAATAATTGTTTTAAACAAGAGGAGGCTAGAAAGGAGGAGCACCGAGTACAGGTAAATAGAAGAATCTCTCGCCCAAAAGAAGGCTATTGGGATCCTTCTGAAACCACACAACTTAGATAACCTCCAATGGGATAGCCTGTTTCTAGCATAAGCATCCCTGGAGAGAGTATTATTCATCACAGACTCTTTGAGATCCCCTAGGACTACATTCTGCCTGGCTGTTTCAGACTGTCCCGAAGAGGATGGCAAGCACTACCCTGTCCCTCACCTTGCTTGGCCAACAGAAATTGGCATTCCAGGTATCACTTTGCCTCTCCCCTCCCCAAGCACAAATGGAGAAGAGGCACAATCTCCAGCTGTCTAGAAAGAGAGGGACACCTTCAGGTATGAATACCTTTCACATTTGATCATTCAGGGTCTGTACTAAATTTTTCTCTGAGCATCCCTGTATGCGTTATGCATATGGGAAAAGAGCATCTTATTTTGATGTTGTGTATAATAAATTATAAGTGTAACAGTGGGAGCTTCCCCAATACTATTTGTAAATGCAGCCAGAGGCTATTACGTGATTGGTGTATCACATAAATATAATTAGTAAATAGCAAAATAACATGTTTGTAAACTGCCTTTGGAAACATGTGATTAGACCAAAGACAATGATTTCTGCCAATGCTTCTAAGTGTTTTCAAGAGATACCAGGAAAATGCTTCAACAATTTCATAACAACTTTGAATAATTTCTATAGAAATCTGCTAAGAAGGTAGACAGCATATTTATTTAGCACAAACACCTTCCGAATGCTCCGTGTTGAAAATTTCAGTGCAGGGGTATGCTTAAGTTACGTCGTAATTTTTTTCGGGGGAATTAAAACGCGCGTGATTATTGACTATAAGTTTTTAAATTGGCATTTGATGAGGTGAAGAAGAGTTATAAATATACCTCCACATGCAGAGTGCTCTCAGGCTGTAGAATTATTCTCAATTACCAACACTTACAATTATTCCAGCAAGTCAATCAGTTTGGGGCAAGGTGAACTCATCTTGCTCTTCTCTCTTCTTGGCACTAGGAAAGGGAGCTGGCTCCTTCCCTGTAATGTGCTACTCGCTGTCTAGCAACAGAAACTGAAGAGTCACCTGAACTCATTGATTCTTCCTCCAGGCGATGCACCGAGATGCTCAGTTGGCTCTCACTCACCTTCCCTTCTCTCTCACCTGATGGCTGCAAAACCCTACTCCGCTCACTTCTCATGCCCCAGCCTCTCACGCCCAATCCACACTAATGGCTCAGGAAACTCACTTTTATGTGTAACTTCCTGGTAAAAAACCTAAAATGGGTCTCTGTGCATAAATAGCAAGCCACAAGTTTAAACCCTATACAGCTTTCAAGATTCTCCAAAATTTAGTTCCACACGTACCTATATAACTTAATCTTGTACGAACCCCCACACCCCCATTCAAACCTTCTGGTCAAGTTAGGCTAGTCTCCCTAACATTCCCCTAGACCCACTCCCAGGTCCACCTGCAATGCCCATATCATTCCCAACTCTGCCACAACAGCTTGCCCACTAAGACCTAGATACTTTCCCACTAAGTCAGATTTCTCCATACAAACTTAAGCAGGCCCACGCATGACATTCTATGCATTTATGTTTGGCTCTGCATTTCCCTGGTATGTTGTTCCTGTATGTGCGTCTTGTGCCTTGTCTTCCCAGGCCCTCAGAAATTCCTGCTTTCTTACATTTTATATTTCTCTTGCCTCCTCTACAATGCCAAGACTGGTGCTGAGCTAAAAGGCAGGTAAATAATGACAATCGTGATGTGAGGATGACCACGACTATGATGGTAACTATCGTATATTGATTCATTGCTTATGTGGCAAGCCCTATGCTATCCAATGCGAATAAATTATTGCATTTAAATCTCATAACCACCACATGGGATAGCTATGATTCAGTGCACCACTTAAAACACGAGAAAATGGAGGCATATAAAGGTCAGTTTACTTAGCTAGTCAGTTAAACAAAACTGAACTTCAAAGAGGTAGGAATACACAACTGTTCTTGAGATATTTAATAATACAGCCTGTGTATACATCCAGATTACATTAAAAATATATGGCTCTTTATCCTGTGATCAAAGCGTTCAACCCAGTTTCATGAAAATTCATTTACTCACTCATTAATCAAGTCGACTCGATGTGTCATATCCTAATTCCTAAGTTCTGGGGATAAAAAATAATAATACAATATGGTCCTTGCTTTCAAACAGTGCACAGTCTTGGCATTTCACAAAATTACATCTATAGTCTTATTTCCCATAAGTGGGAGCCTGGGAGAGAATAGCTAAGATGCTAGAGAAGGAGCATTTTAAAAGTGATCCAAGAGTCATCTGAGGGCCTGGATGACCAATGCCTCACAGGGGTGAAGAACAATGAGGAAAGGAAAAGGTATATAAGGAAAAGATGGATTAGGTATGTGATGGGGAGAGCTCTAACAGCACCTTCTGGAAAAGCAAAGACCCAGTAAAGATTTCTAGGAAAATAATCTCTGGACTCCCGGGGCAGCGTGCTAAAGCCCATATGTATCTGTCCACAGCACAGGTGTGAATGTACGCAAAGACCTCAAGGCCAGACCAAATGAGTCTGTGCTTCCCTCCAGTTTGGGGGCCTTTGGGGATTACTTTAATACTGAGCACTTAGTCATCGTGTTTGATGGCTTCGGTGGCCTCATTTATCAAGGATGTATAGTTAAATTTAATTTTCCTGCGAGTGGAGGACAGCCATGGCAGCCAGGCTCCTTGTTGCTGCTCTGTCCCCGTTGATGCCTTCTGAAGTGGAAATGATGGATGCCACATGTTCTGGCTGTGATTAAATTTGCTTTGACAAAGCAGCATGGAAATCTGATTTTCTATAGACTTCTGCATTTCACCTAGTGCTGAGTAAACAGATACAGGACATAATGCTCATACGGCTGTCAGGCCAACAGCTAATTCATTGTGCCCATCTAATCAGGCTGTCCATTAAATTATTATTTGTCAATAACATGCAGGATCACATCTGAAACTCTGAGGAATGAGAAGCTTGTTTTTAAGTAAATAAACGTGGAAGGATCAACAATGTCTGGGGATTTTCCTGGGTAGGTCCAAATAATGCATCAGTCTACTGAGTCCCGACTCCCCTGAAGAATCAAAGCACCATCTAAGAAGTTTTTAGTTTCACTTCACTTGGCTCCCATTTCAAATGCAAACAACATCATCCAATTACAACAGAGAATGAAGCTACAAACACTGACACTTTAGCTCCCCAGTTTATCTTTAAGAGAGAATGAAGCAGAAAATCACGTTAAGTCTGCATCCCACATTAGACCTTTTAGCCTCCTGCCTGGAAGTGCTGTGTGCAGCCCCCCCTTCCGAAAAAGGCTTCCACTTTTGGGAGTCACTGAAGAGACCTGTCTAGTGTGCAAGCAAGAGGGGCAGAGAGTGTGACTGTGAATGCTTATTCTTCATCCCGTCAGTGGTGGGTCCTTCAACACTAGGAAAGGTCCTCTTTGTTATTCTAACACAACTTTTCCCTGTCAGCCCTGCTCACAAACTCAGACCTCCACACCCTCAATTCTTACTTCCATGCTGAAGTTCAGGCCAAGCATTTTCTCATCCTTCCGTGAGCCCTTCTTAGCACATCTGGGCCCCTATCAATACTCTCCTTTTGAACTGACTCCTTGCCAACCACCCCCTAGTCTTGAAATATCTTTGCTCTCGGAACCCCCGAGCCCCATGCCATCTTTATTACTAAGGAGTTCAGAGTGTGCAACACACTTGCATATTCACACTAGCTGGAAGAACTTGAGCACATTTTTTAAGCTCTCTAAGCCTATACTTCTCACTGCACAAATGGTAGGTATATCAACGTGCAGCTGCAAGAATTAAGTGGAATAATGTATATATAAAAGAAGCCATTTTTTTTCCCTCATTAGTTATCCCTTGTGACCCATCAAACGGGAATTCCCCTCTCAGGAGTACTAGAGTACCAGCTATCAGTCTTTTTGTAAGTCATTCTTGCCTGTCCACAGAAAAAGGATGACTAAAAGCGGTCACCTGGCTGTTCTTTGGATCCAGCTGGAGTGGGCCCTACCACTGCTGAGGACAGTGTGGGACTAGGGTGTTTGGGATGACCCGTGGTTACTTGTCTGGTTCAGGAGCTTTTGGAGATACTTATGTTTTATTCAGGAAAGAAGGGACCTCATTTGGAAGAATACAGTGGTATCCTTCCATGCAGTTTTACCTGCAATAAAACTGATATCTGACAGTTGTGTTTATTTCTCAAGGGGGAAAGGACTCAGGAGAGAGACAGCACGAATTGTTTACTACATACATTACCCCAACAATGAGAACTGGAGCATAGCATCTATTTTTCCACTGTGGTTGAAAAAGAAAGGGTTCTCCGGAATGGAACCTTACAGGGTGACCTGATAGTAAATTCCCAAACTGGGCAGGAAATGGTGGGTAGTCATGCCCCAGGCATACAACTTTTTTACTAAAACTCTTAGCTTTGCCTTAAGCAAGCCCGGCGCATTGTTTCTGTGCATCTAGGTTAACACACCTTTGAAATGCCTCCTTTCAGACGCCTCCTTCTAATACCTGACCATGTTTTCAGTCCCTTCTCCCTAAAGCCTGCAAGGGAGCAAGTTATCTTTACTATCCTATAATCCCATCCCCGCCTTGCTTTCTGCCACCTTTGTGTAATCTTTCTTATGCCCCCTCCTTAATCTCAAATGCATACAAGTAACTGAGAACTGTTACCCTTGGAAGTATTTATCTCAGTCTGTTGATATCTTGCTTCCAGGTATACCCTCTGTTTGGTTCAAATAAATTTTTATAAAAATTCTCTGCAGGTTTGAACATTCTTACATCAACATCATTCCCAGTGGCTTTAATAATAGACAAGTGGTTTCATGAGATACAGAATGGTCATGATGTTTCTTATCTCATTTAGCCTAGGTAGGCAGGTAGGGCAAATAAAACCTTCAGTGCACACAGGTGGAAGGGGAGTTTCTTAGGTGTGTCGGGGTAGGCACAGGGAGGGGCTGGCGGAATCCCTACAGCAGTCCCCTGGGTTCTGGAAGTCCATTGGATTTCTCAGTGTAAGTTTTCAGCTTCAGAGACATCAGGCCACTGTGCTACTGAGTTGGCCAAAAAGTTTGTTTTTTTCCATACAGTGGCTCTAGTAGCGCTTAATTGTCTTTAACGTCGAAACTATTTTGTTAGATTGTATTGTGACAGCTGTCATATCAGCATGCATTAAAGAAAAACTTATTAAAATTGATGAATTTTGGGGCAGCCATTTTAATATTGAAATTAGAAGAAAATATGCAACATTTTCGGCGTATTATGCTTTATTATGTCAAGAAAGGTAAAAACACAACTGAAACACAAAAAAAGACTTGTGCAGTATATATATGGAGAAAGTACTGTGACTGATCCAACATGTCAAAAGTGGTTTGCAAAGTTTTTTGGTACTATTGACATTTTGGCCAAATAATTCTTTGCTGTGGGGCTGTTATGCACTGGAAGATGTTTAGCAGCACCCCTGGCCTCTCCCCATTAGAAGCCAATAGTGGGAGAATAGCTAATATACTCCAAATATCCAGATCAATAAAGTTATTGGTAAAAATGAAAAATGTGCCTTTTATTTTATGGAAAAAACTAAACGGACTTTTTGGCCAACCCAATACTTTCCTTACTCAAAAGCATTTTGTTGCCAAGATCACTGTCCTCTCAGGAAACCTGGCATTTCCATACCATTTACTGTAAAGATGGCCATGGCTTGGCCAATGACCCTGTCAGAGCTGGAAGGACAGTCCTTAGCTGCAATGGCACTAATGGGTCCCAGTCCACCATCTGCCCAGTGGACCGCTGACCTGCTCTAGGGGAGCAATACCGGTAAGATACAGTTCAAAGCTTAATGAAATTAGTAGGAATTGATGAGCATGTGACTGACACCCAGACAACAATGCTGAGATGCTCCCAGAACACTGCTGTTCTCAAGTCTGAGGTTGCAATGATCCTACGAGTGGATACTTGAGAAAGAATCAAATCTTCGCCAGTATTTCTGAAAGGCAAGGAGGGACACCTGTAACACATGGTTTAATCCAAGGGAAATCCTGCTTTTCCAAGTACCAATTTGCCACCAAGCCAAGAGAATTTCAATCTCTCAGAGCCTGGTTGTATGAACGGGGTGGGGAAAGGCAGCTGCAAACTTTTACTTTGCTGCAAATAAAAATTCAGTTTTTATCAGAAGAATGAGTAGAACAATGATGAGGGCAGAGAGATAGGGCTAGAAACAGCTTGGATATAGTTTCTGATCAGGATGGAATGCTGCTCTGAAGAGGAGACATTGATAAACCATGAGGAATGATCAATGAACCAGAAGCATGGGATTCAAGGGAAACTTGTTAGAAATGCAGAATCATCACATCTACTAAATCAGACTCTGCATTTTAACAAGACTCCAGATGATTCTGGATTAAACATTAAGATTTGAGAAGCTCTGGGTGGTTATGGGTTTAAAAATAGGGATTGGTAGTATCACGGCTGTGTTTCAAGCAGGCCTAGTGGGGATGGGGGGTGGGGGATGGGGATCAGGAAACAAGAATGTATTGAGGTAAATTACCAACAAGGAAAGACCACAGCCAGGACAGGCAATTGTGATCCTGTTGTAATAGTAGAGATGATGATAAAGACCAGACTGTTGTTGGAAATAGAAGGAAGGGAATAGATTTGAAAGACATCAGAAATAAGAGTGGATTTGGAGACTGATTAGATAAAGAATATCTGTGTAAAGAAAAACTTAAGATCAATGTCTAAGGCTTCCATTTTGGGTTATCTGTCAAGGAAGGGTTCAGCCTGTATTCACACCTGGCACAGAGTAGGAACACATTTCATCTACATTAAATGATGGCAATCTCTAGCTAGGTCAGAGTGTATTTTGTATATAAATGAGATCTTGTCACACCCTATCTCTAACTTCTACCAACCACTTATACTTAGAATACAGTCTAAGTCCTAACTCTGGATCAGCAGTTCTCAAACTGGCCTCAGAAGCTCAAGTCTTATCATTAGCAACAAATAAATCCCTAAAAATTATTGAGGACCACAAAGAGCTTTTTGTACTGGGCTAAATATACTGATGTCTACTATAGTTTAAATTAAAACTGGGAAATATTAAAAATGTTAATTTACTAATTTTTTTATAAGTAGCAATAATACATCTATTTGCAAGTTAACCTAAATAACACATATTTTTTTAAAAATCTATACTACCTTCCAAAAAAAACCAGTGAGAAGAATGACAATGTTTTATATTTTGCAAATCATCTTTAATATCTGGCTAAATAGAAGATAGCTAGATTATCATATCACTTCTACATTTGATCTGTTTTTTAAATTTTTTAAATTAAATCTCTTTTTCCAGTTCCAGTTCACAGACTCACAGACATGGAGAACAGACTTGGGCTGCTAGCGGGAAAAAGGGCGGGGAAGAGGGCAAAAATGGTGCAGGGTTAGAGAAGCGCAGATTGATAGTGTTTGATCTGCTTTGATATGTTCTTTTGGTTGAAGGATGTGAGACTACCTGGCTCTCCACAAATATGTAGCTGGAAAGAGAGATACATTTCAAGGTCATTTTCAGGTAATTGTGGACATTTTTCTTTAGTTTGCATGCAAACCCAATGAGCGACAGTATCTCCCTAGTCAGCTACAATGAGGAACCTGAAGTTTCATCGGTGAATGTTTTATAAGGCATTACGGTAAAGTACATTGGTCTGTCCTGCGTCTTAAATGAATCTTCTAATCAGGCGTGATTTTTGTGTTATGCGTTGGTCCTTGGAAGCCACCAATTCGTGGAGTTATCCAGAACCTCCAAATGTTGACATGTTTCATTACGTAACATATAAGAAAATCGCATTTGTTAACATAACCCCCAATCTCATCTGTAAAGTCTTTTAAGTATTGGGCACCTGCATGGAGGTCAATTCAAGTTTTCCAGAAATTCTGATTTTCTCTTGAAAGCTCAAATTTTATCATCGGCAACAAAATGTCATTTGTTTCCCTGGAAATGATAGATGCACCTTCGAAGTGATAGGTTCATTTTGGGGAAAAAAAAATGTCTGCCAAATACCTACATCTGAAGAACCATAATCTGGAAGACATTATTTCAAGTAAAAAAAAAAAAATGTTCCATTAGAACATTGCCAGTTCAGCTCACTATCATTTGTACCAATGCTCTTCTTTGGGACAACCATCATATTGCAGTCTGCTCAAAATTACTAAACATACACAGTGCCTCTCATTTCATTACAAGGAATGTTACAAAAGATGTGTACTCACAGCTCAAGATTAAATGCAATTAGTAATTACCCTGCTTTAGTAAGGCCATTCTGAAGTGAACTGGCATGATGGGGACAGGTCCTGAATGGCAATGAAGAATTCGGTTTAGTGCTCCTGCCTTGATAGGTACTTGGGCTACGGCATTGCCTTTCCATCAGGAGAGCAAATATTAACACAGTAAAATAGACTTGACCTTACAGATGTCCCTGAAAAGCCTTGGGACCCCCAGGGGTCTGTGAAGCACACTTTGTGAACAACTCTACCTACTTTTTCCAAGGTCTCTCCTGTCACATGCTGCCCCAGCCACCAAGACTTCCATGCCACTTCTTAACGCACAGAGCTTGTTCCTATCTCAGGGTGTCGTCCACATTTGCAGCTTCTCCTGCTGGCAATGATCTGACCCTCAACGTTTACTCAGGATGGCTGCTCCTTGTCACTTAGCTTCTGTTTAAGTGATATCTTCTCCAAGGTGCTTTTCTTGAACTCCTGTCTCTGTCTCTCCCAACAGAGACTCAGGACATTTTCTACACCCTGGCCCTGTTCTAATCGGTCTGCTCACTCATCACTAACCAGAATCCCATTATGCGGAACTCCACTTGCTTGTTCATTGGCTGCCTCCCCCACTAACAGGTAAGCTCCATTCAAGCTAGCACTTCATTCTATTCACCACTATAGCTCCAATGCCTGGAAATGTGTTTGACATTTTGTATACTCAATAAAAACTTGCTTTATGAATAAATTAATTTACTTTTTAAATAGAATCCCTTAAATGCTGTTACTATGTTATTTTTCAGTGAATAAGGGAGAGTCTTCTGAGTCAGTGCAGTTCAATAAAAATATAATGTGAGCCACAGATGTAATTTTAGGTTTGCTAGTAGCTACATTAAAAAGAGTAGGAAGAAACATGTGAAAATAATGTAATAATCCATTTTATTTAACCCAATATATCCAAAATATTATGATCTCAACATGCAATCAATATAAAAGTTATATTATTATATTCTCTTGCTTTTTATGAAATTTTTGAAATTGGTGTGCATTTTACATTTACAAAACATTCCCATTCATATTGGTCCTATTTCAAGTGCTCAACAGCCACTTGGGACTAGTGGCCACCAGAATGGAGAGTGCAATCTAAGGAAAGGTGGAGGAATAGCTTTCTTTCAATTGTAATGGAATAAAGGAAAATTTATAAGCAGTAGTAAAATTCAACATTACCACCTGCTACTAAATAAAGGAAGACTTCATACCATGAGTTTTGCAAAATTGTGGCAAAGAAAGAGACAGACATTGTTGCCATAGTCTCACATTTCTACCATCCCCATCACAACCCTTAGAAATGGCACTAGAGAGAGGGGGTGAGGTACCAACTGGCTGAGAATTTTCCCAATTTGGAGAGGATTAGAAGAAGGAGGTGAGTGAGCAGGCGGCCAGCCCTTAAGCGTGGCTGTCGGATCTCAGCAGACGTCAAGTCAACCCTCCACAGAATCAGGCTGATGGGGAATAATTTTCAGTCTCCTCACAGCATGCAGGCGACCTTTCTAAAATGCAATTCTGATCATGGCACTCGCCTGTGTTTAATCTTTCACTCGGGCACCTCACCCTCAGGAGAAATTCCGAGCTCGTTGGCACACCACCCAGACACATGACGGCTGAGCTCCTGTGTCCTTCCTGCTCTTCCTCCACCTTCATCTTCTTCCCCTCTGCATCCCACATCTGCAACACGATAAACACGCTGCAGTTCTCTAAATCAGGAATCTCTGCACCTTTCGCTGAGCCATTCCCTTTGCCCAGAATATAGTCTGTCTTCCCATTTCCTGGCAAACGCCCAGAATCTTTCCAATTCAACTCAGCAGCTTTACCAAAAACCTTTCCTACTCCCCCAGTTTATGTAATGATGTGTTCCTGTGTTTGCATAGTGTCCTGGGAAACCTCTAGCTTAGTGAACACATGTTATGATAATTGTGGCTGTTCTTGTACATCTTGCTAACTGAAGTACAAAACCATTGAGCTCAGAAACAACATCTTTCATTATTTTGTCACCAGAGCCTAACAAAATTCCTGGTTCATAGTTTACATAATACATAGTTGTAGAACAAGTGAATTAACATGTTTAGACTTGTTGTCATTTACTGGTTCTCACCCCACTTATTACTAATAGGTGTATTACAAAATTGATAATGAGACAAAAACATCCTAACTAGGCAGAATAATAATTCCAATTAAAGTTCTTTCAAAGTCACAGATTACATCTAAAATAATTGATAGCAAAACAGATGGTGAAGGGCCCCGACTTGAGTTGGGGGTGTGTGTGTGTGTGTGTGTGTGTGTGTGTGTGTGTGTGTAGTACTGAAACATCAGGAATATGTTCAAAGCTTTTTGTCAAAACATTTTCCGTAGCTGGTCTTGGCTCTAGAGGTAAGAGCCAACTGTCTTGGGGAAGCCCCGGAGCAACCACAAGGTACAGAGTCCACTAGCAAACAGGAGGAACGGGGAGTGTAATAGAAAATAAGTTGCTTAATTTAAAAGATATTACAGTCCCTAACCTCCCATCTCCATCTTAACAGGCTCCAACAATGAGCAGCTCAGAATTCACCTTGAGACAAACCAAAATACTTGTTTTTAATAGAAATTAAATAATTTGCCATGGAAAATTAGTGTGGATGGAGGGAGGGGTTGAGGGTCAACTTCCTAGCCTATTTCACACCAAAACACTCTAAATTTAATTGGCTGAAAGAAACATAATTCAGGCAATGAAAGCAACTTTCAAAAAATGAATTATTATCCTTGTAGATATTTAAGAAGATATTGTCACCATAGAATAAGAATAGAATACTATGAGAATCATATAAAAAAAGTAAAAAAAATATTATTTTTTAAAATTATAAGTATGTAATTGTCAAGATAAAAATTCAAATACAGAATTAGAAATTATTTGTAGGAAGTTTTCTAGAATGGAGACAGAGCAAAGGAGATCGAGTTTAGGGGGAAGAAGGATCAAGTGAAAAAGTGAAAGGACTCGTGGACATGGGCAACAGTGTGGTGATGGGGAGGCATCAGGGGGCTAAATGGCAATGGAAAAAATATAATAAAAAAGTTAAAAAAATTGAGAGAAGGAAATATTCAATCTCATAAAGTCAGCATTGAACCAATAGGAGCTCCATAAAGAGAGAACAAACAAAAAGGAAGAGAGAATATAGTCACATAAATAACAGAAGAAAAATATTAAGACCAGAATGAAAATTTAAAAAATTCTGCACCTCAGCACCTCCTTGAGAACAATTAAGATTAGCAAAAAATTCTAGGAGTGTCCAGAGGAAAATAAAACATGAAGATTATCTACAAAGTAACGAGCATTAGACTTTCCACTATCAACGCTAGGTGCTAAAAAGCAATGGAACGGTGCGAAGTACTGAGGGGACATTCCATTATCCCAGAGTGTTGTGCCAGCCTAAATCACAGCTCCAGAATAATATGAGGATAAAATACTAACACGCACAGGCATTCAAAGACTCAGAAAAGCTTCCTTCCAGGCACCCTTTTGTAGGAAGTTATGAGAACATGTGCTCCAACAAAGAAACCTGCTTTATACACTTAATTAAAAAGTGTAACCCTCAATACAAAGAAATGACATATCAAGCCATGATTAAATGTGGATGAACCTTAAATTTCTAACTGAAAGAAGCTAGTCTAAAAAAACTACATACTTTGTGAGTCCAACAATATAACATTCTAAATAAGGCAAAACTGCAGAGACAGTGAAAAAGATGAATAGTCACCAGGGGTTGGGGACAAGGAAGGGAGGGAAGGATAAATAGGTGGAGCACAGGGGATTTTTTTAAGCAGCGAAACTGCTCCGTGGGATGATGTAATGATGGATACAGGTCATTATACATTTACCAAAATCTACAAAATGTTCAACAGGAAGCATAAACTTTAGCATAAACTATGGGCTTTAGTTAATAATGTAGGAGATCTGTCCAGAAAAAGCCCAGCCATTGTTAATATAATGAGAGCAGTTTGTACGACATCCATGTAACCTGGCAGCCAAGGAGAGTGGACTTGAATGTGCATGTGTGAACAATGATGACTTCACTGTACTAGTCAGTGGGGGTGGTAGACACAGTTGAGTGATCGTGTGTACTGTGTGGACATTAGGTTAAAAATGACTGAGCGAGTAGAGCAATGAATCTATATCAAATTTTGTGTGAAGCTTGAACATTCCTCCTTGGAAACTATTCAGATGATTCAGAAGGCCAGAGCTATGGGCAACTGGTAATGGGCATCTCCATCATGACAATGCACCTGCTCATGCATCATATCTCCTGCAGAGTTTTTTGGGGAAACATCAAGTCACCAAGGTGACTCAGTCCCCCTACAGCCCAGATTTGGTGTCCTGCAACTTCTGCCTTTTCCCAAAACTAAAATCATCTTTGAAAGGGAAGAGATTTCAGACCGTTGATAAGATTCAGGAAAATATGACAGAGCAGCTGATGGTGACTGGGAGAACTGTGTGAGGTCCCAAGGTGTCTACTTTGAAGGGGACTGAGGCATCATTGTCCTGTGTACAATGTTTCTTGTGTCTTTACTTGTTTCTTGTTTCTTGTATCTTGTATTTATTGAATGTATCTATTCAATATATAAGTGTCTCTATTCAATACATGATATCTTATATATTGAATAGATACACTCATCTATCTTACATACATTCAATATATACCTTATATATTGAATAGAGACATTCAACAAATGTCTCTATTTTTCATACCACAGGGCTGGATACCTTCTGGACAGACCTCATACAAATATTCATTCCCCAGTTGTAACAAATGTGCCACACTGATGCAAGACAATAATAAGCAGGACTGGTGTTGGAGGGGGTGGTACATGGGAACTTCAGGAACTTTTTAATAAACCTACTACTGCTCTAATGTATAAAGCCCATTAATTAAAAAATAAATTGCAACTGTGCCCCTCGCTAGCCCCACTGTGACCCTTTACCCTCCTCATCTACATTGTCGGGGTTTTTCCCTATAGCACTCATCACCTTCCCGCGTGTCTATATAATTTACCCATTTTCATTGTTCATTTTCTGTTTTCCTGGCTTCAAGGAAAGTTTCACAAAAATGGGAATTTCTGTCTGTTTTATACAGAAGTGTATCAAAAGTACCTGAAACAGTACTTGGCACATAGCAGATGTTCAAAAAGTACTGTTGAATAGAGATAAGAATACAGTAAAACAAACCAAAAATAAAAACAAACACATCCACATTGGTGCAGCAGGTGGTCAGGCTTTGAGAGAATGTCTTGACATATAAAGTAAATACAGAAAAATAGGTAGACAGATAGATAGACAAATTAGTGTTACTCTTAATGTTGATAATAAGAAAAAGAATATGTAAAAAGAAGCATGCTCGCAAAATTCAAAGTTAGCAAAAAAATGTTGTAAGAAAATAAAATAAAATATGGCACGCTGTTTGAATGCTTATTGTTATTTAAAAATCAAGAATGCATTCAATCTTAAACCCTAAAACATTTTCTTCTAGGTAGTATAAGACTAGAGATATCAGTTAAGAATCATTCACTGTTTGATTCATCAATGGACTGTATTTGCATGATCATGCTCATAACCTTTAATAATGTTAGAATTAACTTATAGATATCTAAAATGTCTAAATTACAGTTTCAGGAGAGGGGTTAAATTTTATAAACCTTAACTATAAGAACACAATGGTAAAGCTAATAGAATATGGACTAAGAGGAAGAGGTGGAGAAATGTCTAAAGATGTCATTTCCTTCAGCTTTCTTAGTAAGAATCACGAAATAGTGCCTAAAGTCGGTGCAAAGAGGAATGGAGGTCCCAATGCATCACTATTACAGTTAGCCAACAGGATTATGAAATATAAGAATAAAACAATCAGTTGAGAAAACTAGAGAGAAGAAAGGCTGGGGGGAAATCAAAGAGTCGTTCATTTTCTTTTTTTTAAATTTTTTTAAAGATTTTATTATTTTACTGTTGTTCATTTACAGTTGTCTGCATTTTCCCTCCACCACTCCCCCCTCTCAACCCCCAGCCAATCCCACCCCCCTCCCTTTCTCCCATCCTCACCCTTGGTTATGTCCATGTGTCCTTTATAGTGTTTCCTGGAAACCCTTCCCCCCACTGTTCCCTCCCTGCTCCCCTCTGGCTATTGTTAAATTGTTCTTAATTTCAATGTCTCTGGTTGTATTTTGTTTGCTGTTTTCTTTTGTTGATTATGTTCCAGTTAAAGGTGAGATCATATGGTATTTCTCTCTCGCCACCTGGCTTATTTCACTTAGCATAATGCTCTCTAGTTCATTTTCATATTGAGGGGTCAAAACATAACATCTAAATTTTCCTAATCAAGACCTAAGTGTATGTGCTTATAACTTAGCATTCTATAGATAACCACCAGCAGAACCGGGAACTTTATTTGCAGAACAACTTTATGGAGTAAGTGCTATTATTTTGCCTACTTTACATGTAAGGAAGTTAAGGCACAGGAAGGTTAAGTAGTTTGCTTCAAGTTTCACAGCTAATATCTTAGCTAAGTGGCACATAAACTCCTTTGGCCTGACTCCAAAGCTTGTGTTTCTATCCGCTATATAACATGCTGTCTCTTCAGCTGTAAATGGACAAACAAATGTCACTCCAGGTAAGTGTAAACTGAAGGGCAGAACAATTTGTTATTCAAAAAATAAAATAGAACTATTTGTTACTCATCTTTATGTACCCTTTGATGGCCAGCATACTACCAACTATATCATCAGAGTTCAATGACTGGTCAGACTGTGCCCAAGAATATTTATTAATTTGCTCTTCTGTCCCCCAGAGGGAGGCCCATCCAGGTAAGAGTTCCGTTTAGACATAGTCATTGAAAGCTTAGAAACAAGACCTTTCTCAATTAGCCAGTCTGTGTCCTATACTTTAGGGAGAGTGTATAGACCACTAAGTAAAGCGATAGTCCTTATCTAGAAGACAGACTAGGCAGACACTACCGATTTCCTGCCAACCAACCAGGAAAGTGCGGCAGTTTATGAGACGGAGACCGCCAGTCATTAACCAAGAGACTCTAACGCAACATTAACCATGTTTTAGACCCAGAAGGTTCTCCAAGTTTTTCTCTGCCCAGTAGAAATACATCTTCTGCCAGTTAGGGAGAATGAACTCCATTATCGCTTGCTAAATAAAAGCCTTTAAACAAGTTTTTTTTTTTTTTTTTATCACTTTAGAGAACTTACCAACAAAAAAATGAAACAAAACAGAATGCACATATTTGGATCATAAACTATCTATTCTAAAGTCGTTTTCAGCCAAAACGTGAAAATAAATGTTGTCTACAGGCTCATAGATAGAAAGGGTAGGAAAAATGTTCCAGCACATAGATAGCTGTCCTTTTGAGAAATAAATGAAATGCGTTTAGCATGAACGCTGCTTTATAAAACAACCTGAAAACTATAAGAGGACTTTGACTGAAGGATAGGCACAATAAAATGTAGCCCGATAAACACGTTCAGAACACTATTAGACATTTCCTCTTCACGTGACAGTTGCCTTTAATGGGACCACAATACAGATGAATAATTTAATTATTGCTGCCTTCATTCAGATATTCTAATTTATACAACGTTAAGTATCTAACTACTCATTCTACATATACCGAGCAAGTAATACAAAATAATGTTTGCAGAATTTGTTTTTACTCCCTGAGGGGGAGGAAGAAGAGGTGATAGTGACGTATGTATGATAATATTCTTGTGTGATATTTTTATAGGTCCACAGTTGCTGTATAACACATTAATATACCACATATATTAAATAAATAATATTGCTTAATATCATGCTCTAAGCAACTAAATTAAGCAGGACTATTCCAACTGCTCCTCATAAAGAAGAGATACAAATTCACTTGCAGACTTGCCCACTACCTCATGTAAAACATATTTAATTAATATCTAAATGATCTTCGTTAATCAGAAAGAAATTCAGAGTGTTCCAGTTCTCGTTGTTTTTCTTTTAATAAAAACCTGTTTAGAAGATGGTACCTTCATTGTGAAAAAGGAAGTGTTTCCATAAAACCCAGAATGTTCAGAGAAAGGAGAGGCTTCAGTGAAGGTGCATGGCCACAAGTACCCAAGCACCCATATCAAGAAAAATGTAAAATCTCGATGTGGTATATGTGGTTACTGTCCCTCCTTTTGGGTCTCTCTCTGCTACCGTGACCTCCAAAGGAGTCATGTACTAATTTTTCTCTGCCCCACTATGGAGTTGACCATAAGATCTGCTTGGGACTATGGAATACAGGGGCAAGTGATGGTATCCCAGTTCTGAGCAAGACCTTGCCCTCTGGTAGCTTCCAATCACTGCCATAAAGAGAGCACTTCCCTGGTTACCCACTTGTCCCAGAAGACTGACAAATGTGTGGTGCTGCTCTGCATCTCACCGTGACTTCTAAGCAAGAGCTGCTGAACCCAGACCCGCTCATAGAAACCCAGACATGTCACAGATCCACCTGGGAGGGAAAAGAATGCTTATTGTTGCACGCCACTAGATTTTACAGTCATCTGTTACACTGCATTATGGTGGCAACAGCTAAAGTTCACACTTAACAATTATGAAAACTATTTAGGCTGTTAATCCACCAAGACCACAACAAACACAGGTACTTTTCAGTGTGTGCACTGAGATTCTAATGCACATGATATTCTGAACCGATAAGGGTTCTTTCATTTTTTTCCCTATGCATGGGAAAAAACCCAGAAATATAAGCTAAATCTTTATTCAAAAAGTAATGCGAATTTAAGAACACTTAAATTTCATAAAAATATATCAGGGATGAAAAACGTTTTGCTATTTAATAGATATTTATTGAGCATCTATTAAGTAAGTGCTCAATAGATGTAAGAATACAGAGACAAGAAGTAGAGGTTATGAAAAGAGGGTCGTGTCAGCCACATAATAAGTGTGATATAAATGTCAATGCTGCTGCTCTCTTCCTCATCATCATCTAGTCAAACAATACAGTGTGTTAGGATACCAATGCAATGCAATAACTACTAAATGGACCTCTGTACACAGCTGAAATAGGGGTTTATAGCATAAACAGCCTCTATCTGCTTCAGGGCATCTGGACAGTGTCTTAAAAGAGGTAGCACTTAAGGTGAAAGCAGGAAGATGCTTAAGACCTTGCAAATACAGGTTCAGGGAAAAGGCATTCTAGCACATGCAGAGGCACAGAACATCATGTGTAGAATGAAGAAAGCAGATGCAGCCCTACTAAACGCTAAGCAAGACCATCCCCTCAGACCTACCGTTAGCAAGGACCTCACAAGCTCAATGACCCAAATGATGGTCCGATCCCTACAATTTGGACTAAGGGCAGTATAATGATTCAATAAACATAATTGCTTTCTTCAATTCTTATAAATGACTTGCAAGAAACTTCACCAATTTTATTTCTATTAGAGTTGCATATTAGTGATTTACTCAAGTTTACTAATATTTGGTATTCATAAACAAACACTTAATATTATTTCTCAGGTTAATGTAAACTCCAGAAAAGGAGTTCCAGGGAGAAGAAGGCCAGCTGCCACACCAACTGCAAAGCTTCTTCCTCCGAGGCAAAGGTGCACATGAAGATAGATTGAATTCATATCAATTTCAGAAAAAAAATGCTTTGTTTATAGTGTCTAATGTATGTTGCCTTGAGGTAGCTGAATTTCAATTGCTATTCTAGGTTTTTTATTATAAATTACTGTTGGTTTACCTTTGTCATCGTTAGCACTTTCTCCCTGAATTGCTTGTTACCAGACAACATCACTTGCATGACCAATAGAATCTCAAATTTAGCTTGTCAAAAATCGAACTCTGTGATTAATAATGCCTCCTGAAAATAACTAAGTAAATAAAAAAAATACTTCACTCAGGGTTACTGTACTAGTCTGCTTGGGCTACCATAACAAAATACCACAGATGGAGGGGCTTAAATGACAGACATTTATTTCTCACAACTCTGGAGGCTGGAAGTCCAAAGTCAAGGTGCCAGCAGGGTTGATTTCATTCTAAGGCTTAAGACAATGACCAGTAAATGTTGTGTGTCCACATGACCTCTTCTTTCTGCACATGTGAAGAGAGGTCTCTCTCTCCCTCTTCTTATAAGGTCTCCAATCCTACCAGATTAGGACCCCACCCTTACAACCTCATTTAATCTTAATTACCTTCTAAAGGCCCTAGCTCCACATATGGTCACACTGAGGGTAAAGTAGCAACACGCGAATTGGAGGTGAGGATGGGAACACAATTCGGTCCATAGCAGTTACCTGTGATAAATCACATCACCAGACAGACACTCCAATGACCAGGTCAAGAAAAACCCTGAAAATCCTTTCAATTTCTTTTATTTCTCACTTTGGCTTTATCACCAGATCCTGCTGGCTCTACCTTCAGCATAAAGCCCCTATTCAGTCAAATCTCCCCTAATCCACACCCATCAACCTCGCTCAGGCCATGTCATCTGACCTCAAGATTATAACGATTGCTTCCTGTTTGTCCTCCCACCACCGCCATTCCACCCCTGCCCTCCCCAAATCCATCCTCTACAAAGCAACCAAAGAGATCCTTGGCAAAAACAAATTATATCATATTGCTGTCCTACTCAGATCCCCTACTGGCTTTCCACTCACTGAGAATGAAACCCAAAAACTCACCACATCCTACAAGGCTCAGGAGCAGACCCCTGACCACCCTTCCAACCATATCATCCCACTGTCCCCTCGGTTGACTCACAAGAACCACCATTCCTGACTCCCCCACACACTTCAAGAACATTCCTCTCGGGGCCTCTGTGCTCACTCGGCCCTCTGCTTGGGAATCATTCCCCCAGATAGTCACACAGCTCAGTCTCTCATTTCATCTCACTCAAATCAGTTCTCTGTTCCAAGATGTCTGCTTGAGAGACCATGTCCCTCTTCACACTATTTAAAATACCTGCTTACTTTACTGTGTTAACATAGTACTCCATAGAATATATTTACGTGTTTATTTATTATCTATCTACCCCCATTAGAGTGAAAGTTTTACAAGGCAGGGAGGTTCCCCACCCCTCTCCCTCCTTCTCTTCCTCCTATTCCTCTTCTTTCTCCTTTTTCTTCTCCTTTCTATATATCTACTGCCTAGAATAGTACCTAGACCATGCTATTTATTTATTTATTGGAGAATGAATAATTTAGGTTATTAGCATTTCTTGAACAGTCTGACAATATGTAGTGATACATACTGCACCAATATTATTTTAACCTATAATTTTTAATAACTAGACTTTAAGATAGCTATGGGCTGTGATGTAAACCATCCAATTCCTCACTCCTAAAGATGCAAACCTAACACTCCATATTTGTTCATACCTTATCACTGTACTGATATTTTTCCACTGCAAGGTAGGACCAGAGAGCATGGACCGCAGATAAAATGTTTGAGAACCATTGTGCTTACTTGTAATGAGCAAAATCTCAGCAAAAGTGATAATGAATAATCCTTGTTAGCTGCACATAAATATATCCTTATATTAAAATGCAGTTCGTGTGAAGTACGCAATTACTTTATGAACACATCTATATAGTTTGAAGCCCAGATCAAGACAAAGGATCATCTGAGAGCAGACAAATACCTCTACAGACCTCAGACAGGACACAGATATTCCCCAATTTACATATATAGTCTTGAAAGGGATATCCGCGGCTCCTTGGACTGGAGTTAGGAGATTTAAAGTCGTGACCATACACATGAAAAGTGGGTGATGATTCTATAAATCACAGCTAGGCACCATGGAAAATCATGGAGAGTCTGCTGACGGAGAACTCCTGCCACAGACATAGTCCTATTGTCTATCGTCCATCTTTTCTTTGGGGAGACCAAGGCGTATGAAGCAAAGAAAATGAAGCGGACAGACATGCAAGAGCCATGTGGCGACACTAAGATATCATGACCAAAAGAGTGGCTCGGGGCCATAGCAACCTCTTCCCAATCAGAGAATATTATCCCTAGTGAGAGCAGGTAGGAGGAGACTTTAGATGGTTTCATTGTCTACATGTATTTTCCTTCATCAAATAGCTGTCCCCATTACTGCATAAGTAATCATCTAAAAGGATTCAGTAGCATAACTATGCATACAGTCTGGGAGGAGCAGTAAAGGGACATAGCAAAGGCACCTGGAGAACACACCTTACAACAGGCAGCATCAAAGGAGGACACAGAAGCAAAGTTCAGATAGTTCTCTATTGTCTCCAGATACTATTGACGATGTGTTGGCTCTAAAGAAAAGAGCTTAAGAAAGAGATACAAGAGTCCAAAGAATATTTAAAACAATAAAAGGAAATAAAAAAGGAAGCTGGAAGAGCTCAGAGAAGAAGTGAAAGGAAAAGTAACCTTAAAAATCACAAAAACTGGAATTAATACATATTTTTTAAATGAGAATCATGGTGAAAATCATACAGAAAAAAAACAGAAATTAGCAAATATATTTCTATGATTATGGCAATGAGAATAGATATGAAGACAAAGAAAACTCCAAATGGGTACTGTTGGTGTTCAGAAAGAAGAGAACAGGAGGAAAAATGGAGGAAAAAGTTCAATGATATAATAGAAAAAAAATGTTCCTAAAATAGATGTGAATCTTTAGATCTTGTCCCAGAAAAAAATGCACAGAGAGATCAAGGCCGAAATGTACTGTGGGAAGTCACCAAACTTCAAGGTTAAGAAAAGATATTATATAGATATCCAATAAAAGCGGGTTGGGGGGGCGAGGCAATTTAAAAGAGGGAAAATACAGTTTGATCTCAGATTTATCCAAAGCAATGCACACTACTATGTGATTATGCAGTAGCCCACAGAATTTCAAGGGAAACTAAAGGCTTTACAATAATTTTAGAATCATCCAATTGGAGTGAAAGAAAGATATTCTCAAGCTTATAAAAACAAAGGGAAGAACAAAGGGAAGAACATGCAGCTTTTCTTCAAACCACTGAGCAGCACCATCACTGCCTTTGAAGTGGGAGATCTGCCCATACTGTAGGAAACAAACAAACAAAAATGAGAGGTTAAAGATCAGAAAGACGAGAGAAAGAGAAAAATGATCCTTATGATTTACAGATGATGTCGCTGCCCACACAGGATAACCAATTGAATCAACAAACTAGTAAAATTCCAAAGAGGGTTCTGTGAGGTTGACGGATACAAGATCAGCTGATAAAAACAGCAGCATATTTTTACAACATAAACTACTAGAAAGTATAACTAAAATTTAAGATACCATTAACAATAACTATAACATTACAAAGTGTCCAGAAGTTTCAAAAAAATCCATAGATCCCATAAACAGAAAAATGTTAAACCTATTAAAGAACTAAAAGATGATATAACAGATTCACAGTTAGACTCTTGGTTGAGAACACATGATATTAAGAAAACAATTTTCCCCTAAACAATCTAAATTCCAATGCAACGAAAATCAGAATTCCAGCTGAATTTTTGGTGGATTTTGATAAACTCAATCTAAAACTTATTTTAAAATTTCAATAAAAGCTTCGGTAATAGCCAGTTCAAAACTGCACAATAAAAAACAAAGACAGAAGGCTTGCACTA
>VMDR010005849.1:0-48820 GCA_007922815.1 Macrotus californicus | reverse complement strand
ACAGACAGGCTACTATGTGTTATCCTCCAGGTTAAAGTTTAGTTATAATCGTAAAAGTGAATCTTATTACAAATGTTTCTATAAAATTGCATCTAAAATTACTTCAAATACATATAGAAACATAGAGATTAGAGAGGTTTCCTCTTTCAAATATTAGTTTGGAAGAATAAGCTTTAAAATCAACTTGGACATCAATTTCATGGAGCCTAAATAAGCATGTAGAACTTTACATTTATACATTCTGGCACTCTTAATAAACCTAAATCAGCCTTGAATGGAACAAAAAAACCTCAACAACTAATTCTTTAAGATCAGGTACATTTTATGTAAATTAGGTAGATTATATTTTTCAGTCAACAGGATGAAACTTAAATGTTGAGCTGATTTACATACCAAGTTTGTTAGGTATAAAGTTCTACAAAAATAAATATGAGTGATAAAGTGGTTTTCATTTAAACATTTAGTTTCAATCAGAGTCTTATACATTAAATTAACTCATCTGAATTTTGTGAGAAGGATGGAGACTTTGATTGGCTAGAAAAAGTGATAATTCAACCCAATGCAGATTTGGAGATAAGTTTGAATTTTCCTCAAATGACTTCCCCTGGAGTGAGTTCTACAAAAGCAGATATTTTGTGGAAATAAAACTGGAATCTTAGAAAATCTGATGAGTAATGTGATACTGTGAGCCTAGAAACTGACCTCTGCGCTGAGGTGGAAATTGAGAGGAGATGAAATTCCGGCCTTGTCTAGGAGTAGGGTTGCTGGGTTGTCATTCAGGACTGATATTTTCATGGAAACATACATCAATTTATTGTGTCATTCTTGTTTTATTGACGAGAAGGGGATTTTTTATTTTCTAAAAATAACCAAGATAGTCATACTAGCTGTGTAATCTTGAGAAAGTTACTTAGCTTTTTTTATCCAAGGTTTTCCCATTGCAAAATGGGGCCGTGATAGTAGTCACCTCATAAGGTTGTTGTGGGAATTTAAAAAGATGACTATAAGGTGCTTAGCATACTATCTAAAATATTAAAACACAATAAATCTTGCTATTTTAAAAACTACAGTATTAGTGTTTTTATATTATTTTTATTACATGGTAAGTTTATGTGAAGTATGAAATGTATATGTAAAGTATATCATGAAACCCTCAGAACTTGTAGAGTTGGGTGTTATCATGCTAATTTTTATCAATAAAAATCTAAGGCTAAGGGAATTAGGTAACAGTCTGGACCTGATGAATTCATGAAAAACTGGGCTGTCTGGCTCCCTCTCTGAACTAAGGCCCACATTGGGAGTAACATCAAAATCAAGCAGGATAGAGAAAGGAGAGAGTCCACATAAATGGAGTGGCAAACAAAATCAGGAGACCTCAGGGAGCAAGATACTGTACTTTGGATCACTGCAAGAAAACAACAGAGTAGGAAGCTCTGTTAAGGTAAAAGAGCTATCTTGAACCCAACTTCCTCTCAGAAATTCAGGAAAACTAAATTCACACAAAAATGAGCAACGGCAAATGATTGCAGTCACATCTCATATAAATTTATTACAAGAAAAAATAGCAATAGACATGTCAAATTTTTAAAAAGTCTTGTCAATACTATCGTGTAGGGAGAGCACACTGAGATGATGAAGTTCTAAAGTAAGTGATTACTGTAAAGGTCAGAATGGCAATTCCTTACCGGGAGGAACAAATAGAGCTTGGATGGATTGTGGAAGGAATTCTGGGGTGGCCGGGGCAGTCTATTTACGGCCTGGGAGATAATTAAAGATGCTGACCTATAATCACTTATAATAACTTACGAAACTATGCATTTGTTCTGTTGATCTATCAATATTTTACTTTACAACACAAAGGTTAAACATCTTGGAGATTGTAAGGACAAAAACCCCAGAGCTTAGACAAACTAATGTTCTGAAGTTGTAGACATAGACAATAACAAAGCAAGAATTTGAACCCTTGTCTCTCAGTTGAAACATAGGCTTTTCTCCAATACCACTCTGCTTCCTGTCATAGAACAGATATTGCTTCTAATTGGTCATTCATTTTCCATGTGTTTATACTGAAAAAGAATGACCAATTCTTAGGACTTCAGAAAGGCCATCCAAGTAAAAATAAGAGGAAGGTTTTTGGTTTTTTCAGTTGTTGCTGCAACCAGAGTGTGTTAGTTGATTGCTATGAGCACGGTTAACCACCGGATGTCAGGATTCCTCCAGGTATACAAGAGGCAGTATATTTGTTTGTTCATTAGTTTTTAAATTATATTTTATTGATTATGTTATTACAGTTGTCCTGATTTCCCCCCTTTTGTCCCCCTCCACCGAGCACCCCCCACTACCTCAGGCAATCCCCCCCACCCTTGTTCATGTTCATGGGTCACACATGTATGTTCTTTGACTACTCCCTTTCCTACCCTGTACTTTACATCCCCAGGGCTATTCTGTAACTACCTATGTGTACTTCTTAATCCCCTCACTTCTCAGCCATTCTCCCACAGCCCTCCTCCCATCTTCCTATCTTTAACCTTTGGCATTTTAATTATGATGTGTCTTGGGGTGGACCTCTTTGTGTCCATCATGTTTGGGACTCTCTGTGCTTCCTGGACTTGCACATCTATTTCCTTCACCAAATTAGGGAAGTTTTCTTTCATTATTTTTTCAAATAGATTTCCAATTCCTTGCTCTTTCTCTTCTCCTTCTGGCACCCCTATGAACTGAATGTTGGATTGCTTAAAGTTGTCCCAAAGGCTGCTTACACTATCCTTGTTTTTTGGATTCTCTTTTCTTCTTATTGTTCAGATTGGTTGTTTTTTGCTTTCTTATGTTCCAAATCATTGATTTGACTCTCAGTTTCATCCACTCTACTGTTGTTTTCCTGTAGATTATTCTTCACTTCAATTAGTATATCCTTCGTTTCTGACTGGAACTTTTTTATGTTGTTGAGGTCCTCACTAATTTCCATGAACATCCTTATAACCACTGTTTCAAACTCTGCATCTGACAGATTGTTTATCTCCATTTCTTTTAGCTCTTTTTCTGGAGTTCTGATCTGTCCTTTCATTTGGGCCATGTTTCTTTGTCTCCTCATTTTGGCAGCCTCCCTGTGTTTGTTTCTATGTATCAGGTAGGCCTGCTTTGACTCCCTGTCTTGGTAGTATAGTCTAATATTGTAGGTGTCCTATAGGATCCAGTGACACAGCCTTCCCTATCACGCAGGCTGGGTACTCGAGATGGACCCTTCATGTGGGCTGAGTACACCCTCCTCTCATAGTTGAGCCTTGATTGCTGTTGGCAGGTCAATGGGAGTGATTTAGCAAGGCCAGTCAGCTGCAAGGATCAACTGGGAACAATTACCACCAACCTCTGCCCTCTGCCCTCTATGGAGGATGAGCTGTGGGGGCAGGATGGTGGTACTCTGACATGGTCTGTAGCTGCCCTGGGATTTCCTGGGTGGTGCAGGCCAAGATCAGCCCCCACCTGTGTTTTTCCTGGGTTCACGCCGCTGAATTATAAAGCAATCTGAGATGGCTGGCACTTGTTCTAGGCTTGGAGATTTCCAGGCAAAGCCATGCTGTGAATCTAGGCTGCTAGTTCTGGGCCTGGGGCTATTTAGGCCAACTGCTGCTTGTTTGAGAGGATTTAGGAAATTGTGAAGCATGGACCATTCATGTGGAAAAGCAGCTTGGGTGGGCCCATAAATTGGGTGAGACGGAGTCTCTGAGGATCTCCAAGGCAGGTCAAACAGTGTTAGCTAGGTTGATGGAATCTTAGATATGGTACCAGTCTGACAACTCTGTGGGGGGAGAGCCCAGAAAATGGACAATCGCCTCTGCTTGCCTTGATGCCAGATATCTCAGCCTCTCCTGTGCACACAACTGGTGCCCCTCAAGCTGCCTCCCCAGTGCTGGAGCCCAAAAAGAGTGAGTCTGAGTAGGTGAGTCTGTGTGTGGATTCTTTAAGAGGAACTGCTTGGGGTTCCAGTAGTTTCTTCCACCAACTCAATCTCTGCTGGTTTTTGCAGCCAGAAGGTGTGGGAACTTATCTTTTTGGCACTGGAACCCTGGTCTGGGGGCCCTGGTGTGGGGCTGGGACTTCTCGCTCCCAAGATATCCCTCCCAAATTTTTACCCACCACATGTGGATGGAGGACCAGCGCATTCTGTGTCTTTGCCCCTCCTACCAGTCTGGATGGATGTGGTTTCTTTAATTCCATAGTTGTCAGACTTCCATTCAACTTGATTACTGTCAGTTCTAAGTGATGGTTGTTCTATAATTTAGTTGTAATTTTGCTGTGGTTATGCGAAGAGGTGAGCCATATCTGCCAGTGTTGCCACCTTGACCCAAAGTCTCGAAGTCTTGAGGCAATGTATTTGTTAGGGAAGAAGATTAAAGTGGTAATTTTGTTTAAGAAGATGGGTTTAGCCCTGGCTGATGTAGCTCAGTGGATTGAGTGCGGGCCTGTGAACCAAAGGGTTGCTGGTTCGATTCCCAGTTAGGGCACATGCCTGCATTCCAGGCCAGGTCCCCAGTAGGGGGTGTGTGAGAGGCAACCAATCAATGTATCTCTCACACACTGATGTTTCTCTCCCTCTCTTTCTCCTTCCCTTCCCCTCTCTCTAAAAATAAAAATAAATAAAATCTTAAAAAAAAAAGAAGATGGGTTTATTTTACCTATTTTAGTAACAATTATTTTGCCTCAATTGTTTTGGAGAAACATTGTTTTCATTTTAAAAAGATAATTTAAATGTTTATAATCTCAAATGTAATGGAAATGTGATGTCTTTTATTTTTGAATTGAGTGATAGTTCACATTATTGAATGATTACAAGGTACCAAGCACTTTTCTAATACTTTACAGGAATTAATTTTTTTGGTTTTCAAACAACCCTAGGAGGTAGCTCCCATGCTTATGCACATTTCACAGCTGAGAATACCGAGTTCACAGGGTTAAGTAACTCAGCTAAGTTTACACAAGTACCAACCAGCAGAGCCAGGGTTTTAATCCAAGCTAACTGTGCTATGGCTGCCTTTTCACTAGCTCATGTTGCTGGGATAATGTGTCAGCATTCACATTGCAATATAATGAAAGTAAGAGTTGAAAGTAAAGACTAACTCTGATATTTGACATTAGATTTTTTTAACAAAATTTTTAGATGTCAGACACTGAAACAAACCTAAGAATCATAAACATATGGAATCATTTGCATCAGAGGTTTCCTGGATAATTTTTCATGAGAAAGATTTGTAGAAGAAAGAGAAAGTAAAGAAATATATCTCTATAATACTCAATTTAAAAAAAAAACAAGTAGGCGGAGATGTGAGCACTTGTTCTCTTAAATCAAGTCCATTCATTCATTTAACGTACCCTAGTTGAAGACCCTCTATGAGGCAGACTGTGTTCCTGACACAGAGGCAGACTAAATATCTGTATTCCTGGAGATTACATGCTAGAGGGATGGTCTGGAAGGCTTAATTACAATTTGAATTTCACTTAAAGTCCCCAGTTGCTAACATGTGCATACCTATTTTCAGAATAACATCATTAACGTTATTCTAAAACAGTTTGTATCTTTCAGGTCAATCCACTAATATTGGTTTTTGCTTTTGCTTGTTTTCCCCACTCATTTTAGAGAACCCTTGCTCATTAAAGCATTTGTGCCGGTTAAAAATCCGAAGACTTATGGGACTCCAGCGACTCTGCCAGCCAGCCTCAATGAAGAAACTTCCTCTACCACCAAGTATTCAAAGATACATATTATTTAAAGAGTATGATCTCTATGGACAAGGGCTAAAATTGCCATAATTTATAAATAATATTTTAAATTCCATTTAAGAGATATTTTCAAATGTGATTCCCTAAGAACATTTCTTGGAATCATTTTAAGTCCTTAAGTGTATTTAAGTCCATTGACAGTTTTAAAATGGGATCTTGTGTTCTTATGAGAACAGTGCATTTTACATCTTTAAAAACCTTTACATTGTGATTTTTAAAATTCAAGTATAGTTGATACACAATATTATATTGGTTATATTAGTTTTGGATGTACAATATAGTGATTCGACATTTTATACTTTATAATGTGACCACCCTACTAATTCTAGTAATCATCTGTCACCATGCAAGCTTAACACAATATTATTGACTGTATTCCCCGTCCCCTTTTCACCCATCACCCCACCCCACCCTTCTGATAGCCATCCTTTGGATTACATTGTGATGTTTTAAAGCTAGTTAATATTTTTTATTTGAATTTCTACTGATTTTCTTCACTTGCAAGAAGTCTTCAAATTCTCCCTATCAAGTGGCTCCTACAATATCCGTCAGCGAGTCTCTCCTGTGTTTATAAAACAAAGACCCACTTTTTCAAACCACATCTTCAGCCAGTCCCTGGCCCTTCCTCTCCTTTCTCTCATGGCCAAGCTACATGAAAGAGCTCCTTCCTGCCTGCAGATTTACACACTATATCTGCCTTCTGCTCCCTCCACTGCCCTTCTCAAGCTCCTTAACCACTTCATGTTGCTAATTCCAATGAGCATTCTTCAGTCCTTTCAACTGATTCCTGCACCATCTGACACTTGCCTGCTCCCTCCTTGAAAATGTCTTCCCTTGGTTTCCAACCTTGGCGTCTTGGCTCTCCTCCCAGACTGCTTTTTCTCTGTCTTCTTTCTGTGTTGCTCATTTCCTCTAAGCTTTTTGTAGTATGTCTTAAAACTTCTTATGTTACATTATCTGGGAAATTTCACCCATGTTTGCAGTTTCAATTACTCCCTGTATACTCTTGACTACATTGATATCTGAAGTTCAGCTCTTTCTCTCATGTGCCTGAAACCTGTGTAGACAATTGACCTAATGTGATCACCAAAATACTTCAAGTTCAACATGTCCCAAAAGAACTCATTATCTTCCTCCACCAAAAGGCTCCTTCTCTTACATTCTCTAGCTCAATGGTTAGTGCAGTTATTGATTCAGTTTCCCAAGTCAAAAGCCTGGACATCAGTCTTGACCATCCAAATTTCCTTACCCAATATAACAGATCACCAAATCCTGGTAAGTTTCTCTTCAAATTATTTTCTACTCTGTTTCACTGATTTGGCCCTAATTCCAGCTCTTATCTCCATTTACTGAGATACTCTAGTGCTGGCTAACTGGCCTTCCTTCCTGGTGTCCTGCCTCATTCAACTTGCATGCTACATACAACATCCCAGAATCAGCTTTTACAAATGTAAGTAGTTTCATTCCCCTGCTTAAAATTATTCCCATTGCTTACAGGATAAAGTCCAAATGGTCCTCATGATCTCACTCCCTGCATTCCTCCTCAGTTTTATCTCTTGATGTCTTCCTCAACCCTCCCCTTCAACCATATTAAACACATTTTAGAAGTTTAATTTTTGAACAGTGACTCCCAGACTTATGTAAAATCTATACAGTGGTAGTTTTGGTTTCACTAATTTTAAAAATAGGGTCATTTATTTAAATATACATAGAGGATCCCAGACAGAGGGAGAAAAAATGCATACACACACACACATATGTATATATACTAATACATATATATGTATAAACGTATATACCACTATCACTGTCATTTCATAAAAGATAAGCTATTTTAGTGGCAAAAATAAGGCAGCCTTGAACTCGGTTATTAAAATTGAATGACTTCAGCTTTGGAAAGACCACACTGTCTTCATTTTCCCATTGATGGGTGAAAATTTCATTCTGGCTGAGCAAGTACCTTAGGTTCTTTGTTTGGGAATCACTGCTGTAGAATAGATCACGCTCTCTTGCACCTCAGGGGTCTTTGCACTTTCTTTTCTCTCCGTCTGGAATCCTCTTTCCATCTCCTTCTTCCCCTCTCCACTTCTTACCCTACAGGTCTCAGCATGGATGTTGCTTCCTCTGGGATGGGAGGCTCCCACATGGGAATTCTCAAGTGTTGCTGCAGGTGCCTCTGCTTGTTCTCAGTGGTCTGCCCCCCTAGACTGTAAGCTCTGTGAGGGCAGAGTCTACGTCTGCTTTGTTTTCCAGTGTTTTCTCAGGGCCAGACACATTCCCTAGAGCATAGAGTTTTCAAAAATCAGTTGTTAAATATATTAAATGAGTGAATGTTATACAAGACCCAGACAAAAATAACCAATGACCTCACAGTAAATGATAGTTTTTAATCTCTGAATTGCTTATATAACCATAATAATGTAATTACTTAGATTTATTTTTCTTAGATTTTAATGTTTTTCTTATGTTTATTTTTATCTTAAGCACTACTGCATTGTTTCCATTGTAATTCCTCACTGGTTGTGAATTTTTCAAATTGTATTTAGCTTCCGTGTTCTTTGACACATAAATAAGTATAGAAATTACTTTTACAATTACAGCTATAGTTTTAACCCCTTGCATTCCCTAGAGTTATATTTTTATGTAAATTAGACTGCAATGTATTTAATTAGAACCATAATGTTTTATGTATAGGATTTCATGATTCCTCTGTTGCTCTCCTACTTGTGGCTAATGTGCATTGTTACCTGTAATGGTGCACTAAATAAATAAAAAATATTAACAAGAATGTGAGTTTGCCATGTGACTTTAGATAGCAAATAAACTAAAGCTTTGACTTTTTCTTTAATGTAGTTTATATAAATATATTCAAGAAATGAAAGTAAACACACAGATTCACTGCACACGCTACAGGCTTTGAAAATGGATTTTTGGTATTTGTAAAGTAGGAGGAAAATGTATCCCATGAAACCGAGGCAATTGCTGTACACAAAATGGACTTGATCTTTTTCTTATCACATCTTAAGGTTTGCTAGCAGTGTTTTTGTTTTTGAGTTGGCTGAATGGTAAGGGAAATTAATTTCTATGTAATTAGGACTCTGTTTCTCCTAGAATATGCCCCTTTACCTGCGAGAGGGCCACAGCTGCTCCGCCCTCTGAGCCCTTGGGGAAGTCAAATTTTCTGCAGTGGCGCCTGTTTGGCCACTGCGAAATCGATGTGGTGGTTTTGGCAGCGTCTTTCCACGCGGCCAAGATAGCGTGGCTGCTTTGGCTGCTGTGGGTTCTATTTTGTATTGCACAGAAAGCCTGGGTAGAAAGAAGCAGGTCTGACCTCTCATCAGAGTGTGTCTTGTTTAGCTTTTCGGTAGGTGATCTTTAAATAGTATTTCCATTTCCAACTTAAAATAATTTCATAAGCACATTGAAATCAAGTGCCTGCCTCCTGAAGAATATGGTTCATTCAGTTTCGTTAGTCACAGGACGTTTCCAGGCAATAGGATGACAGTGCAGAAAAAGTGAAAATGGTTGTGTAAGTGTTACACAGCAAACATCCACTGGTAACACTCCCTTCGATGCATGGTTTTGACAAATCAGTACATATGGGTCAGACAGTATGGAAACCACAAAAAAGATGCAATGCTTCATGACACAGAGAACCACACTTAAGCCTCATTATTGGCCTTCTATCAGACATTTCTACCCAAAGTCTGGTTTCAAGGCACATCACTCATATATATTGTCACCTTCCAAATCAGAAATCATTTAGGAAATACAAAAACTATAAACTACTTCAAGGTACATATGGGGCAAAATGAAACACTACCTATATATATTCATACTTTCATACACAGTAGGCACGTATGTGTGACATATACACATACACTGATATACATGCATCATAGTATGGCACATTAGCAGTGCAAGAGGTAAGAACATATACTTTGTAGTCAAGCAGACATGAGTTTGAACCAGGCTCCACCAGTTATTAGCTGCTTGAATTTGAATAAAACATGAGATAAATGTATAAACATGTTATCTAACACAGAGGAAGTACATGTGAAATGAGCTGTCATCATTATTACTTAGTGACAGCAATTAGTGCCAGAGTGGCAAAAGTTAGGAACCCTGGTCTAATGGTTCAGGTCTGCGGATTGTCGTGCTTACATGTGAAAATACGAAAAATAATGTTGGAGATGCATATGACATCTTACTATCATCTATAAATACTTTGAGAAAATTCACAGGATAAAATCAGCAGGGAATTGTCCCTAGCATGTAACCCCTCACATTTGTTTTTACTTAATAAAGCCCTGATCGTCAATTGTTGAAAAGGGAAGAAAGGACTTCTCAGGGGAAAATGTGTGTAGAAGGAATAGACTTACTTGACCTCGGTGGCCTGTGTTTTGTAACCTCAGGGAGCGCTAGAGTTGTCTGGGGATTTGCTGTTTTTGGAAAGAGACAGCCTAGTAATTTGAATCTGGTCACTGGGAGCGCCTGACTTCTAAGGTTGGATTAGCCAGTGATTCCACCAGAGGCACTTGACGGGCACTAACGTTCTGTGCTTCAGATTCCAGTAAACTGGGAACAGCCATTTCTCTTGCTTTGGAATTCTTCCATCCTGGATCTCCCAAAGAGATTTAAGATAAAACTTCTTGGAAGAAGCCCGAAGTGCTGGATAAGGTAGAAGGTGTGGAGGGCGCTAAATGTGATACTTACCCTGGGATTGAGTGGGTGTGAGATACCAGTATCAGGTTCTCTCTGTGTGAAGCAAAGTGTGTACTTGGTTTCTCAAGGAAGCTATTTTTTATGCTTGTGGAAGTCAGATAACTAGACAAGACATTCAGTGGTCAACAATCTACATTTATGAATGTCTGAATATCCCTAAAGATCTACTTATCCCAATTGGTTTAATACTATTTCAGTGAAGTGACAACTTTAATCATCTTTGCCTGGATGATAGCAACATTCGCTTAGGCTTGACTCATAGGAAGCCCCTCGACTCTGACTCCAGACCCTTCATCGAGGGCCTGGCTTTCATAATCACCAGAGGTACCCAAGAGACTAAATTGAATCTGAACTTTACTGAGTCTGACTCCTACAGTGATTCTAGGATATCTGAAGACCCTCTTCTCAAACAAAGTCTTTTATTTGACAATTAAATGTAAAGTTTAGAAAACAAGTAAGTTTAAGAAAGGTAGAATCATATTGAAGCTTTTCTAAATAATAAGCTTTAGAAGGGAAAGATGGTGAGAACCTCAAGCCTAAAGAAGAAAAACGGTCAATATTTCCCATAGATCAAAGGCTTAATTATTTGTTTTATGAACGTGGAAAGAATCTTAAGAAATATCTAGCTCACTTGAGTACATTCTGGAAAGACTACTTCAATAACATTGCCTTTAATTTTTCCTGTGTTTTGCAGCTCACAAGGCATTCCACATACAACATCTCACTTGATTCTTACAGCTACTGTAGGAGCAGGGAAGGGGTTAGTTACCACCACTCTAGGTAAGGAAATCAATCTTACAGGTCACTAAGCTAGGACTCAACCTGGGTCTCCTGACTCCAAATCTTGACCTCTCTCCACCTCAACATTTTTAGTTCAGATTAGGAGGGCATTGTTTATAAAAGCCAAAGTGGAAACAATCCAAATGTCCATCAACTGGCAAATAAATATACACAATATGGCATAACTATACAACAAAATAATATTCAGCAACCTGCTACAACATGGATGAACCTCAAAAACATTGGGTGAAGTAAAAGAAACCAGACACAAATAACTATTATTCCATTTAATAAAATGATTCCATCATATAAATATAATTTATATTTCCATTTACATGATTCCAGTTATATAAAATGTCCAGACAAAGCAAATACAGAGAGATAAGAAACAGATCAGTGGTCTTCTGGGGCCTGGGCTTCGGAATAAAGGTTGGCTTCAAGTGGCGTGGGATCTTTCGTGGGGACTGGAAATGTCATAACATTGGATTGTAGTGACGGTTGCACAACTTGGTAAATTTACCGAAAAAAATCATTGAAGTTTACACTTAAGGTGGATGAATTTTACGGGGTGTAAATTGCAACTGAATAAATTACCTTAAAAGAAGAATAGGAGTCTGTTTCTCACTGACAGGTGATGCCATGTTTATATCCTCGCTGAGGCAGCCCAACTAAACAATGAAATCATCTGGCTCAGAGGACAGCACTTGGTTCCCGGGCGAGCAGCACATGATTTATTAGTTTTGCTCTGCTGATAAGACCATTAAAAGCAGACGATGAGACAGTGTTCAAGGGCAGCGCAGGGCTTGCTGCTTTCACCAGCCTTCTGGGCCTTCGACGCAGGCAGACGCAGCCTGCTGTGCCAAACCCTGACATTTCCATGCTGGATGTAATGTGACTTCCCCGCACCATCCTCATTATTATTTACAAACACACAAAAACACACAGATTGGGGGTAAAAGAGGGAAGGTTTCCTGTCCTATTAAGGGCATGAATTACAAGGAATCATGTTACCAGTGGAGTGGGTCTTTAGTAACACCCTTGACAACTAGCTCTGATTTCCCGGAGTGTAACAGAAAGGACAAGAAGGGAAAGGGGGGAGGTCATTCAGAAGTGGGTGCCAAGGGAAAACCAGAGAAGGCAGACATTCAAAAGGCTGCGGATCTCCAGAGCACTGGGGAGCTGTGGAAGTAAAGGTCAGTGAGGAGCTGTGAGTCTCTGTGAAAAGCCAGTGCCTTAGATTTTCAGGATAAAATTGTAAACAAAAAAGCTCAGTTAACAAATGCTAGTTCTCAAGCACTAACTGTCCCATTATCGGACACAGCAAGTCCCCATGTTCCTGTACTTTGACAATGAAGTTACCTTTGTAGCCCCTCTTCACAGCGAGATCTCGTCTTTGTTGGCCCTTTAAGTTTCCACCTGCGGCACTTGAAGTTTTCTAAAGTGACAGTTGCCCTGAACCTGAGGGGAGAGACCTCCCAGGGAAAAGATCCATCTTGGGTGTTGACCCTCCCCATCCCTCTTCCTGATACCATGGCGAGCCAATCACACAAAACCATAATGTCAGCACTTTCCCATCAGGGTCACAGGAAACTCGTCGCAGAAATGAATGACTGCCTCAGACCTGTACACCTCAAGTACCATTTCCTTTATTAGAACTTCGTAGGATACGTATCAAATCTTCTCCCCATTTCATGAGTGAAATTCCTCACTGATGCTCTGCAGCATAAGATGAAAGAGCTGATTGATAAAATTCAGCTGTTCTTTGCTGATTTCTGATTTTTTTCTGGAAATCACTTTTTTTTGGTCTTTACAGTTTTAACATTATCTGTTTATCTTTCCCTTTTCCTGCATGGGACTCATTTTACGAGTTTGAATTAGTTCAGCAAAGGATAACTGAATCCACTATACATAAGGCGAAGCATTAGATGCTTAATTAAAAATGTTTGACTTCTCTGTCTGTCTTTCATTTTGGCACATTTCGAAATGACAAACTAGCAAATCTCAACATGACAAGGGACCTGGACTTTTGAAACCTGACTCTAATTACCAGTGACTAGTGGGGTAAACTCAAAGAAACTTTTTAACCCCTTGGAACCTCAAAACTCCTTCCATCCGTTGTGAAATGGAAGTGATAGTGCTGATGACGTCAGTATTGCGCCCCGCACACTAAGTGGCGTCTGTGCACAATTGTTACATGAGATCGTATTACTACGTTAGACTGCTTGGCACATCGCCTGTAAAAGCATTTTGTAAACTATAAATATTACACAATTGCAAGATATTGTTATAAATAGCTCTAATAATTTTAAGTTTGACTCATGCTCACTACCACAAGCTGGCACAGCTGGGAGATTTGCTTGGCTGCCAAGCCTGAGAGTGAAGACTCGATAAGGGTATTGCCAGTTCTCCTCTGATCCCTGGGGCCTGTTTGGCTGTTGTCTGTCCAGAGCCTGACCTTAGCCTGACATTCCCCCGGGAGCCTCACTGGGTAGCTGACAAGCTCCCTCCGACAGACTGAGTGAAGTCGGAAGCTTAACTTCCTTAGGCCATTACTTTAGCAGCCTTCTGACAAACCATTGTAGGAAATGTTGAAAACCCAAATCCTTCTGTGTAAGTGGGAAACATGTTAGATCTAGTCCGGGAAGCAATCTTGCTCCTGTACAGTGAGAGGGATTATAAAAGCCTTAAAAAAAAAGGCAAGGGTAGAGAGAGGGTGAAAATGAAGCGCAGCTTGTTAACAGTAGACAGAGCCTGGATACTGGAGAATAAGAGAATTTCCAGTTTCCTCACTTGGCAAATGAAACTATAGCATATGCTTTTCATGTTTCTTCATCAGCAAACTGGGAACAATTTAAATACAAAGGTATCCATGAAATTAAAAAAAAAATGCCATCATGAGCTATAACACGTTGTGGTCTATTGGTCTTGGTCATTAGTTTGGGGGCCACACTCAAGGAAGAGTGTCTGTGAAACTGAAGCTTTCAGGGCGCTGTGAGTGTTGGGGTTCCCAGGAGCAGTGAGTAGAGTGTGTGTGTGCGTGGGGAGGGCGGGGAGGGAGAACAGAGAAGTCAGGTTACAATTAAGTAGCATTTCTCTATAAGCATTGCTGGAAACTACTTAAGATCTTAGAAGAAAGAAGCTCAAATCACCTTAGACTTCGTCTTTTGTCAGGATTCTATTATGTTTTAACAGTCTCATTTTCTTAACTAATTTTTTTATTTATAATTATATTATTCTTTAAGAGGCCCTTCCTCAACACCATATAAACCTCAGGCTGTATAAGATCTGGATCTACCCCTGTGCACACTGCAACTGATCTGGTTTTGACATTTTTTAAAAACATAAGTCCTGGGCACATAATAACTGTTCTAGTTCCTGAACACAGTGAATGGGTAAAGAGGGCCCTTTCCTCTGGAGAAAACTTCTTTCCTGTTAAGACCAATTCAAAACAAGCTATCCCAGGTGGGAAGCTGCCACGGAATGGAGTTTTGTGGGAGCTGGAGAACTAAGCTGATCTCAGAATCAGAAAGATCTCCCTGTGAGAATGCTACAGAAGACCCAAGAGAGCACAGGAGGCACTTGGTGGGGACTGCTCTGTGTGGTTTCTGAGACCAGAGCCCCGCGAGAGCAAGCCCTGAAAGGTGCTAGAAAGTCTCCCTGAAAAACCAGGTAATGCAGGTGGCAAATATGACCTGACTCTAACACCGAGGGTTCCCGTGGGAACCAGGCCTGATAAATAAATTGCATCCTTTGAAGCTTGCTCTGCTTTGTTTTGTATAGCCCTGGTGATATAAACCAGATGTTTAAGTTCAAGGCATAAGGAGTAAACTCCTAATCTCACGAAACAGGTCTTAAAAACCCTCTGGCATCAGCATGACTAACAGACCCTGACCTATGACAAATCTCTATATTCCTTCAATTGTTATCTATAGATGATACCTGTTTTTGTATGACTATAGCCTTTTTGACATTGTTTGATAAGCTATGCACGTATACACCTACACATACCATTCCCAATAAAAGCTATTTGGGAGAAGGGCTTGGGGTGCTCTCCACTAGAGGGAATCACCACCCTCTTTCTCGCCGGAACAGCAAGATTGTGTCTGGGACGACTTATTTCTCATCTGTGGCAGACGGGAGGAGCACTGTGGGCCAGAGTTCCTCCCACAGGCACTGGCAGTCCAGGCACAAGGGGGAGCATGTGCAATGGCTTGGGGATAGAACAAGTGCAGAGTTCAGAAACCCAGTATGGCTCCAGTGTGAGAGTTGGAGGAAGTGACTCAAGCTGAGGCTGGAGAGGTAAGCAGGTCCTGATCCCGAAGGGGCCAAAGGACAGGGTTAAAGATTCTGACTGAAGCACAATGGAAGCCATTTACGGGTTTTAGGCAGAGAATGACCCCATTGATTTGTGTTTGCCAAAAGTAATCTGGCAGTATTGTGGGAAAAGGGAAAATGTCCAGTGACAATGCATCAGGGAGTTAGTGTTGCAGTCACTGAAGAAAATGAGGACAACATTCTAGCCTCTAGTTGACACAAGGGGGAATAGTAGACATGAATAGGATTCAAGAGCTTGTGAGTGAACTTGGCAATGTTGGTAAGAGGAGGAGCCAGAGGGAGCACTTCTACTCCAGCACCTGGGTGGACAAGGATGCCATTTTCAGAAACATGGCAGCCAGGGTTGGGGGTGGGAAGGCAGAAAGAAGGAAAGGAAGTTACTGGTTTGAAGCAGATTGAGTACTAGGTGCCAGTGAGACACCCAGGTGAAGATTTTCTAAGTATTTTCAAAAACATTCTTAAGCTTGAGGATACAAATTTTAGCTCAGTACAATGACATGTAATTATAAACCTTGAACCCTTGGGGTCCTTCTGATCATTGAAATGACACATATTAAATCTGTGAGTGACAAGGGTGTAATATAGAATAAAGCAGAGGATCAGGAGAAATGAGACTTTAATAAATGTATTCATATAATACATTCACTTAACTCTGTTTTGTGGTTATAAATAGGAGTGCTTATATAAATATTATGCAAGTCCAGAGATGACCAAATTCTTCTTGAAATCTGGAGGTTATTAAAGAAAATGAAGAAACAATTGGTAGGGCCTCTCAAGACTTTTAACACAATCAAAAGGACATAAGCAACAAGCCAAGTAACTCACCTTTAGGCAGTGGGAGTCTCCTGCCATTGAGAGTCCTATGTTGAAGTCAGTACAAGAGGAGTCAGAAGATCTCCAATTATTGACCATAAATACTATTTACTGAAATACCAGATCTGCTGGCAGGGCTGGTACTGCTGATTTGGGGAGGTACTGATGAGTTCCATTCTTGTTGAGTCTCCATTATTATCCTGACTCATACCAGGATTAACAGTTGCCAACACTGAAGAAGGCAAAATATGGCTATGAATGGTGGCTCTGGGATAATGTTAGAGATTTCCATTTAACAGTAGATAATAATAAAGTCCAAAACTCCTTGACACAGCCCTTCAAATAAAAAATACTCATCAAGTAGACTTCTGGCCAAGATGGAGTCATGCGTAGATACACTTTACCTCTTTGCATAACCAAAAGAAGGACAACAACAAATTTAAAAACAACAAATAACCAGAATTGTCAGAAAATGAAACTGTATGGAAGTCCAACAACCAAGGAGTTAAAGAAGAAACATTCATCCAGACCGGCAGGAGGGGCAGAGACAGGCAGCTGGGCAGAGAGGACTTGTGGCAAGGTGGGTGGAGGACAGGGGTGGGTGAAGCAGTGGCTGGCAGAGCCAGCAGCCCCACATTTGTGTGCAGATAAACTGGGAGGAAAAACTAGGAAGCAAGACAGATCACACAACCCAGGGTTCCAGTGAGGGGAAATAAAGACTCAGAACCTCTGACTGAAAAAATCTGTGGGGGTTGAGGCGGCAGGAGAAATTCCCAGCTTCACAGGAGAGTTCGCTGGAGAGACCCACATGGTCCTAGAACGTACACAAAACCACCCACTCAAGCATCAGCACCAGAAGGGCCCAATTTGCTTGTGGGTAGCAGAGGAAGTGACTGAAAGTCTGCTGAGAGCTGATCAAGTGGCATTGTTCCTTCTCGGACCCCTCTCCTACATACAGCGTCACAACGCAGCGATGTGGGTTGCCCTGCCCTAGTGAACACCTAAGGCTCCGCCTCTTACTATGTAACAGGTGTGCTGAAACAAACAAACAAAAAAATATGGCCCAAATGAAAGAACAGATCAAAACTCCAGAAAAAATACAACTAAGTGATGAAGAGATAGACAACCTATCAGATGCAGAGTTCAAAACACTGGTAATCAGGATGCTCACAGAAAAGGTTGAGTATGGTCACAAAATAGAGGAAAAAGTGAAGGCTATGAAAAATGAAATAAAGGAAAGTGTACAAGGAACCAATGGTGATGGGAAGGAAACCAGGATTCAGATCAACAGTTTGGACCAGAAAGAAGAAATAAATAAACATTCAACTAGAACAGAATGAAGAAACAAGAATTTAAAAAAATGAGGAGAGGCTTAGGAACCTCCAGGACAACTTTAAACATTCCAACATCTGAATCATAGGGGTGCCAGAAGGAGAAGAGGAAGACCAAGAAATTGAAAACTTTTTTGAAAAAATAATGAAGGAAAATTTCCCTAATCTGGCAAAGGAAATAGACTTCCAGGGAATCCAGGAAGCTCAGAGAGTCCCAAAAAAGTTGGACCCAAGGAAGCACATACCAAGGCACATCATAATTACATTACCCAAGATTAGAGATAAGGAGAGAATCTTAAAAGCAGCAAGAGAAAAGGTGACAGTTACCTACAGAGAAGTTCCTATAAGACTTATTAGCTGACTTCTCCAAAGAAACCTTAGAAGCAAGAAAGGGCTGGAAAGAAATATTCCAAGTCATGAAAGGCAAGGACCTACATCCAAGATTACTCTATCCAGCAAAGCTATCATTTAGAATGAAAGGGCAGAAAAAGTGCTTCCCAGATAAGGTCAAGTTAAAGGAGTTCCTTGTCACCAAGCCCTTATTATATGAAATGTTACTGGGACTTACCTAAGAAAAAAAAGAAAAGAAAAAATATGAACAGTAAAATGACAACAAACTCATAACTATCAACAACTGAACCTAAAAGAACAAAAACAAAAATGAACTAAGCAAACAATTAGAACAGGAACAGATTCACAGAAATAGAGATCACATGAAGGGTTATCAGTAGCGGGAGGGAGTGGGGGAAAAGGTAAAGGAAATAAGAAGGATGAATGGTATGTACAAAATAGACAGGAGGAGGTTAAGAATAGTATGGGAAATAGAGAAGCCAAAAAACTTATATGTATGACCCATGGACATGAACTAAGATGGGGGAATGATGGTGGGGGGGAGGTACAGGGCAGAGGGGAATAAAGGGGAGAAAAAAATGGGACAACTATAATAGCATAATCAACAAAATATATTAAAAAAATTCAACATTTATATGCATCTACTATGTGCCAAACACAATACTTGTAGCTGTTCAGAGAGAGACAGAGAGAATGAGAGAGAGAAAGAAGATAGGGGGAGGAAGGGGTCAAGATACCAAAGCGTTCTATTTGATGTAGTATAAAAACCAGCTCTACCATTCTGCCTGTCTCCACCTATCCCCCCCACCCCCCTACACCAAATACCTGGTTTTGGTTTTTGTTTTCATACTCCTGTGGTTGGCCCAGAGGCCTCTCTCTGCCTGGAAAGCTCTTTATCAACAACTTCTGTGCCTTCTGCGACTCCTCCCACTCGGCCACCCTGCTCCTGCATCTGTAGTCCTCCTCTCTCCTCCTGCTGGCACCTTGGTGGGGCCAACACTGCACTCTGTTGCTGTCAGCTGTCTGCCTTTATCCCCAGAGTATGAACTCTTGAGGGCAGGGGCCAGATCAATTTCTACTTTTCTACATGTAACCCTAGCTTCCAGCACGGTACCTGTCCACACAGCGGGTATTTGGCAAATGTGTGCTGAATAAACAAATAATAGCATTTTTGAGAGGAAACCAAAGAAAATAAAGATTGAAAGAGGAAACCATGTTTTCACTAAAAAGGGCATTTGCCAGTATACTAGGAAATAGTGTGTATTTGATTGCCAATCAGGGACCTTTAAAATGATTCTCCCCACAATAGAGATTTTTTTAAAAACAAAAGATGCTTACCTTGAAAAGGATCTAAAAGCAATTCTACTAAAAAATGAAATGTGCTCAAATAAAAATCCCAAGTCATCTAGCTGATGTTTGGAGTATGACTTGATTTTTTCCCTCCACTGTAGACAAGGTTGCACAGAAATTTAAATTATTCATCACACTTAGTCTAGCCTGGGTCAGGTGGTGGTTTTGGTCACTCAGCAGAATGAGTTTCAATGAAGTTAAAGTTTGTAGAGAATAATTAAAGGGAGCTCCAGTGAACTAAGATCACCCATCAACTGTGATTATTATATTCAGAGTGTTTTGTAACATATATACCAGGATATCTAAATGACTGTTACTTTAATAGTGTCTTTGAGAGGCCATTTTTTTTCCAATATACTGCCACAGACACTTTAACATTTCTTTTTTTGGAGTCATTTTCACAGTAATTCAGGGACCACCCAAGATTTGTAAGAAGAAACTCACATGAGACTATATTTATTCTGTGTTGTTCCAATGAGAAAACTAAAATATATGGGCTGGTTTTTCAAGAGATCAATTTCAGTACAGTAGAAATAAGAATTTTGTAATGATTTGAGCCATCCAACAACAGACTGAATTTTTGGTGATGTAAAATTTTCACTGAAAGTGTTCAGGAAAACACAAGGTGACCACTTAACAGAAGTGATAGAGGGGATTCGTGTATTTCAAAGGGCCTTTGAAATCCGATAATCTGTGATTCTAAGAATATCTGAGTAATTATTTTATAATCACATTAAATGTGTGGTAGTATAATCTGCACATACCAAGCCCTTACTTTTCTAGGTATATGATCAAATGTCACCTTCTTACAGCGATCTTCCCTACATAAAGTACGATTCCCACACTCTCCTTTCTTCCCTTACCCTACCCTCTTCCTCCCCATAGAGCTTCTGTCTGATATAGTCTGTCCTTACTTGGTCATTCATATACTTGTATTGTCTGTCTCCCTCACCTATTGATAGACTATAAACTCCATGAAGGAAGGGACTTTGCTGGTTTTCTTCACTGCTTTAACCCCAGCACTTTAAGTAGAATCTGACATGTAGTGTATGTTTAATAAGTTGTTGAATAAAACTAATATTAAAATGTTACAGAAAAATTAAAAACAAGAAAAAAAGAAAGAAGAGTAAAACACAATTCCACTATTTTATACATAATTACACACCCCTAACTTTGCACATATCATATGGGCCAGTGCATAATTGTTGAAGAAGTTAATTTGTGCTATCATTTTTATGTATTTTCCTCTCATACTTTTTTTACAAAAAACAAGTAGGTTTCCATCTAGTTATAATGATCATTAATTGTTTTACCTAGAATGTCATTATACAGCTGAATAACTCATCTAATTCACCAGACATGGCTATATTGATTGGATGTCATTTCCAAAAATCAAACCATTTTCACATAAAAAAGATGTGTTACCACCGAGGCTACATAAAAGTATACGCTCAGGCCATAAATATATCCAATGAACTCACATTTCTAATTTCATAATCATCTCTCTCATTAGTAGCATTGAAAAGAGTCACAGTTATTTTTGGAGGTAGTATACCATAATGAGCTAAGATAGTACTAGTTAGCCAAAACATTTTTGCAAAAGAAAAATGTTGGAGGACTTAATTCTTACAATTTCAATATGTATTAGAGCTACAGTAATTAAAACCATGTGGCAATTGGCTTAAAGAAATAGACACAGATCCACAGAACAGATTTGAAAGTCCAGAAAGGAACCTTTACATTTATGGACAATTAGTTTTCCACAAAGGCACCAATGCAATTTAATAGGGAAAACCATAGCCTTTTTAAAAAGTGCAAAGACAATTGGATATTTGCATGCAAAAAGATGAACTTAGACTATTACCTTACACATATACAAATATTAAGTGAAAATAGGTAACAAACCTAACTATAAAAACCTAAAACTCTAAAACTCTTAGAAAATCATAGGTGTAGTTCTGTCGGACCTTGAGCTAGGAAAGGATTTCTTACAGAAGCTCAAGCAGCAGGAGAAAAAAATTGATAAATTGAATTTGATCATAATTAAAAACATTTGCTCTTCAAAGACACCAATAGACAAGCCACAGAATGGGAGAAAATATCTGCATATCATATATCTCATACCATCTAGAATATATGAAAAATATGTGTCCCGGTCAGAGGCAACCTATTTTTAAAATGAGCATGAGATATGAATAACTATTTTAACAAAGTAGATATAAGATGGCCAATAAACACATGAAATGATGCTCCACATCATTAATTATTAGAGGAATGAAAATGAAGACTACAGTGAGATACCATTGCATACCCATGAAAATGGCTATAATCAGAAAACAAAAGCAATAACAAATTAAGATGTGAAAAAATTAGAACTCTCTTCATTGCTGATGGGAATGTAAATTGGTGCAGTCATTTTGGAAAATAGTATGTCAGTTTCTGGAAAAGGTAAATGTAAATTCACTGCATAGCTCAGCAATTCCACTACTACATAGCAATCTACCCAAGAGAAATGAAAACACATGGCCACACAAATACTTGCATGAAAATGTTCATAGAGCATTATTTATAATAATCCAAACCTGAAAACAACCCAAGTATTTTTATTCACTTGCCAGCTGCTGAACCTATAAACAAAATATCATACATTATACATGTATTGATAAATGTATATTTCACACATTTGCATTTTAACAGATTTTTACCTATGTGCTAAAATGATACCTTTACAGTTTTATATTTCATCAGATTCATAAGAATATGAGCAAATATATGATTTTGAATTAGCTTCTCTTCAGTTTTCAGCTCAGACACAAATATGAGCTCAAAGTCTAGCCTCACCACGTCTCAGCTCTGTGGCCCTGGGCCAGTTACCTGACCTCTCTGAGTCCATATTAGTAAAACATGGGTAATGATATATACCTTACAGAACTGCAGGTTTAAATGAGATGAAGTTTATAAAACACTTAACACTAGGCTGGCACAGTGTCAGTTCTTAATCAGACCCAGTATTATTGTTTGTCCTTCTGGAGTTTTATTTGCAGATCTGACAGTTCACCAACAGTCATGGCGAGGAGAAGGAAGCCATCTTGTGGCAAGGAGAAAGCCACTTCTGCGGTTCTGGCTGTCTCGACCGCAAATTTTTCACTTAATCTCTCAGAGCCTTGTTTGCCAAAATATGTAAAGACAAACAAGTCCTGTAAAGTCCTGTGAGATGTGAGGCATCTCACAGGACTTGCTATGATTAGGAAAATCATATTCCAGTGCTTTGTAAATGACAAAATATAAAAAAATCTAAAGGGCTCTATTATTACACCTATCTATTCCTGCGAATGCCACTGACAATATGTTTTCAGGAGACCCTGAATAACTCCTCATAGAGTGAAGATTTGCAGTCATTCCTCAACCTCTAAGATTATAATAAATCTTTTCATGGCCACGGTGGTGGGAGCAAGTCATTTGCAAAATAAATCACATCCTCCCGTTGTCTGACTATGAAGCAAAAACTGTGTTACTCCCTATCTGAAACACTCTCTGCCTGTCCTCATGAGCTGTCAGGCTCAGCTAAATCTGTCCCTGGCCAGTGCGTGAATAATCCCCACTGGTTCCGAGACCTCCATCCACCACCGATGTGACATTCTTTGTGTTCAAATGTCTAGCTGACGTCTGATGCTTAAAACAGCCCATGCTTTCACCTCTCTCTGCATTGTCACAGCCCTGTATCACCACTCTTAAAAGGCTATCACAGCCTCTCCGGGCACCAGTTGCTGACCAGTCTGCCGCCTCGCCTCCCTGCCTGCTTCTGGCTGCCTTGAATGCCTGGTTCTTCAAGCTCCTTTTGGGTCTGACAAAGCAGGGACCATGTCTACCTTTGGCTACAGGAGAGGACTGAGCAAATATGAATCCATCGATGAGGATGAACTCCTTGCTTCCCTAACAGCTGAGGAGCTGAAGGAGCTAGAGAGGGAATTGGAAGACATTGAACCTGATCGCAACCTTCCCGTGGGGCTAAGGCAAAAGAGTCTGACCGAGAAAACCCCCACGGGGACGTTCAGCAGAGAGGCACTGATGGCCTATTGGGAGAAGGAGTCCCAAAAACTCCTGGAGAAGGAGAGGCTGGGGGAGTGTGGAAAGGTAGGCTTTTGGGACTTTTCCTTGGCTGCTCCCAGCCCCCACCACCCCACCCCAAACCTAGGAAACTGTTTTCTCTAACTTCGCGTCCTTGGCACTTTTCTTATAACCTGCCACTGAAAAATGTCTCAGGTTGAAATAGCCATATAACATCTATGGCCACCCAGTGGATTATAATATGTAAAATGATTGGCAGGGGTTTTGTAACTGGCTAAAGGTGGAATCTTCAAGGGGGAAATAATGCACAAGCAAGGCATAGGTTTGGATATTTTGCCAAATGAAAGTTTAATTTGTATTGTAAGTTGGGGATGTGGCGTAGTATCTGTTTCTGAGAATATATGTAAAAGTAAATTTATTCTCTTTTATAAAGAAAAAGGTGGGTGCTCTGGATGCTTTGACTATGATAGTGGCTACAGTAAAAAGACTTTTTTCCCAACACCAAGAAGTGTGGGGTGCTAGGAAAGTACATGGGACTGAGAGCCAGGGGACCTTATTTCTAGTCCCTTCTCTGTCCCTAAGTTGTTAGACTTTGAAAAGATAGTCACTTCTGCAGGGCTTTCTTTCCCATCTTTCCATCGAGGGAGGGGGAGCCAGTGGTTTTCATGTGTGTGTCAATCAAAACCCCTTTGAGATTTTGGTAAGTTATGGACCCTCTCCTTAGGAAAATGCATGGGTGCTTGTGCACACATACACAAACTTTACATGGAATCGCAAAATGGTAACACACGTCTGGACCCCGCCCGAGGGCCCAGGCGAAGCAAGCCTGTGCCGGTGGCCTCTAGTATTTCTCTCTCCTTTACCGAATTGATTCTGAGGCCAGGAAATGTAATACTTATATTACAGCATAGGTCTACTAAGCTTTTGTTCTCTGCCCAGTAAATAGTTTTTTTAAATTTGCCAAATGAATCATTAACAGAAGGAGTTCAAAAGACTATGCGCTGGGATAATACCAATGGCAATGAGAACATTAATATAACCGATTTCTGAATTTCTAGAAGAACAGAGATCAGGAGCAACAGATTAAAACCTCTGTGCTCCACGGGCATCATCTAAAACCAAAATGGCCTGAAGCCAATGGAAAGGCTTCCACGGTACTAATCTAGGCGCTGTTAGATGATCTTGATGACAGGGTGTGGGGGCCACATTTGCAGCAAGATGTGTGCGAGCTTTGTCCATGTCAATCATGCCAGGAAGGGTCACTGGGATCAAGCCAGGGTCTACCAAGGCCACAGTGGCCACCTGCATGGAAGGGCTGGAGCGGGGGGGTGATAAGGAAGGACACACATGACAGGCCAGGGTTAAGGTCAATTCCCCCACAGCCATGATTTTTAGAGGTCTTTTTCCCCCCTGTAGTGAGAATGTGTGTCAAAATACTTAAAATAAGACACTTTTAATACAGTTATTAAATAATTTCCTTAATAAAAAGATTAAAATTGACTCAGAAGATGGAGGACAGACAGGCATCATAACAATAACCCAACAAAGGCATTTTAACGTCATAATGTCTTGAGATTGGTGGGAAACAATGGCAAAGCCTGTTGTCCGCTGTTAAGGGAACCCACCCAATCCTGCCAAAGGCCTGGCTGATCCCTGTTGATGGCTTATCAACTCAATTAGAGAAGCTGCTGTGTTGATGAACTTTGATTCCTTTCTCAGCTAATTTTTCTCCCATTGCCATTTCCCCACTGGCCAGCTGTCTCTGCAGCCACAAGGAGTGCTGAGCAGGAGCTTGCTGGTAGAGGGTGTAAATCCATTCCCACCACAGGAAACAGCTTAAAGCAGCTGATGGGTGGGTGGCTGGGGGACAGCAGCGGCAGCGTAAGCAAGGAGCAGCACAGTATGGACAGTGAGAAGGAGAAGGGGTCTTTGTTACTAGGCTACTGGCTCTGGAAAAGCTTATGAAAATCATGTTCAACTCCTGTTGAATGACAGCCTCTGCCCCCTGGGTTCACATAAATTTTTGCTACCCTAAGCAACTCCAGGGGGTCTTGGTGACCAAGGCTCTAGCTTCCCTGGCTTGAGTATCTGCTGGGTCTCAGGCATAGGTGCCAATGAGTTCACTCACATTGTATCATTGAAGTCTCATCTTCTGCACATGAGAACTTGGACTAAGAGAGATTAAGAAATGCATTTGAGATCAATTTTAAAGTAACCTGAAATTCAAATCAAGCTCTGTTGGCACGAAGACCACGATTCTCAAAATGTTGGTTCCTGATCAGCAGCAGCATTATCTGGGAAGTTCTCAGAGCTGCCAATTCTATGCTCCCTCAGCCCTGGTACATGAGGGACTCTGGGAGGGGGCCCAGCATTCCGTGGTCTCACAGCCCTGCATGTGATTATGGCACACACACACTACAGTTTGAAACCCCTTCAACAACACTGGAGTTTCTCTGAGACCCTTCCACCTCCCGCAGAGGTGGCTTGTCTAAAGCCAATCAGCTCTTTATGAGTAGACCCAGAACCAGAACCGGGCACCAAGCCTTTTGCCTCCTTGTTTGTGTCATGATGCCAGGGAAGTGATCGAGAGAAAGTGTCGGCTACCCCCTTCCTGTTGCGTTATCAATTCTCTAAGCATCACACACATCACTGCCTCACCACATCCCACCTCCCCACCCGCATTCTCACCAGGATCAGGGTAACTCCAGAGCAGTGGCACATAGGAGACCGGGAATAATTTAGAAAGTAAGCAAAGACTGGTTTTTTGGCATCCTCCTACCTCCGCTCTCTAGACTTCTTTCTCCCTTTTGGTGTTCTTCTTCCAGATGTCCCCACATTGAGGGTGACCAACCATCACAGATTGTCCAGAACTATCTAGATTTTAAAACTAAAAATCCTGCTTCCTGGAATAGTTTTCAATCCCAGGCAAACCCGGACAGCTGTTCACTGTACCCCTACCCTGACCCATCAGTATTTCTCTCCTAGGCCCAGTCCTGACTTGCAGGCCATTAGTCAATATTGTTTTACATCTGTTCAGGAAACAAATATTTATTTCCCCCTGCTGCATGCTAAGCACTGTCTTTGCCCTGCTAACAGTCTTTTGGAAACACAACAAACAACTCATTACAATTGGCACTACTTAAGGGAAGTAAAATTCTGTGGGAATGAATCGCAAGGATGATTTCAGGGGATGTCAAGGAAGGCTTTCTAGAATAAGGTGTTTTTGGGGGAAAACATCTCTTGCAGATAAAGCCTAAAGTTCTTTAAAAACAAATGTGGATAGCCTTAGCTGGATGGCTCAGTTGGTTAGGGCATTGATCCATTGCCAAAAGGTTGCGGGTTCCATCCCCAGTTGGGCACATAACCTAACTTGTGGGTTCCATCGCCGGTCGGGCGTGTGTAAGGGAGGCAACCAACTGATGTTTCTCTGTCACATCCATGGGTTTTTGTTCTCTCTTCCTCTCTAAAATCAATAAAAACCAAAGTGGATAAAATTTAAGGGTGGCACCAAGGGCTAAATATACCTTGAATTTTGAGACAGGCCTTCCTGCAAACATGGAAATAGCTAAACACACATACACACACACACAGTGTGTTTATCTTCTCCTGATCTTGAAGAAGGAGTAAATTAAGACTGGACAAGCCATCCCAGCAGGGGCTGACCCCTTCCCCAGGCCATCACTTGGTGCCTGCCACTCCAAACAAGTGGATAACTGGAGGCTATTTTGTGATAGCAACTGGGCAAACAAACCTGGAGACAAGCATGGTGTTATCCAAGGCTCATTCCACACGCCTCAGGCAGCCAGAGTCCTCAGGGTAAAAAAAAAGTTGCCAATGTAGAGGGAAGAATCAAGGGTTGGGGGACAGGGGAGGGACATGGGAAAATTTAGCTCAGGCAGCAATTTCCATTTTCTCTTTTTTTTAATCAGAAAAGATAGTAAGAAAAACAGAGAAGGAGTCAGTAGGACTTCTTAGTACAGAGTCTTATAAACAAGAAAGGCAAAGATAGAATGAAATTGGGTTTGCCTGCAAGTCTTTCATAATTGATACATGATAAATAATTTAGGACCATCAGGCTGAGACAAAGACTTGCTTCAAGATTTTCTACTGCTCTCCACTGCTCTTCATTACGGGTAGAAGCGAGCGAGAGCCAAGGGTGATTACCTTTCCCACCTCCTGTCTTCTGCAGTCTGTCTCATTTACCCCTGCACTAGCATGAGATTTCAAGTTGATTTGCTAAAAAGGGTGACCTAAATGTTTTTCTCCTGCTGCCCTGATGGCAGCCCTGCCCTCTGGGCTTCCTCTCCCAGATCAGGACAGAGACAGCAGCAGCTCACAGGTGGTGTGGGGGTCTCCCAGAACGTGTGCCAAGCTCTCCCTTAGAGGCAGACTGAAGTTGGAGAAGCAAATGACACCCCTGCCTCTGTCTATACTGACACAGGCGGGGCAGAGACCATCTGGCTCGTGTCACATCTGCTGTAAGAGACGTTCGGGGAAAAGTTTTAAACATTAAGAAAGGGAACCTCCCTGGCTGGTATGACTCAGTGAACTGGGCATCAGTCTGTGAACCAAAGGGTTGCAGGTTCGATTCCCAGTCAGGGCACATGCCTGGGTTGCTGGCCAGGTCCACGGTTGGGGACATGTGACAGGCAACCGATGGATGTATCTCTCATACATTGGTGTTTCCCTCCCTTTCTTTCTCCCTCCCTTCCCCTCCCTCTAAAAGTAAATAAACAAATTTTTTTTTAAAAGAAAGGGAACTCATTAACCTGTTGTGTGTTTTTGTTGCCATTTGTTTGTTTGGGGTAGAGAAATTGAGCAGAGACAGAGGGGTGAGGGGTGACTCCAGAAGGGAGGTTTGAATCTGACAGTTTGTAAGTAGACTGGGAGTCAAGTAGTTCAGAGTAGCTAATTAAAAGAATACAAAATGTATCAAGGGTTCCCAAATAGGTTTCAAATTATTTGTTTAAAGTGGCAAAATGACAGTAAATTTTAATTCAATAAATTGAATTCTGAATATTTATTCTGCAGAAACAAAAGAAAAGCTTGTAGAAAACAGAGATGAACTTTTCTCATTACATATTTTTGTGTTACTTGCCACGTGTTATTATTTTTATTTCTTGAGCTATAATTGACACATAACAGTGCATTGCTTTCATGCGCACAACACAATGACGTGGTATATGCATATATTGTGAAGCCACGTTACTTTTGTGAATTTTAAAAATGTGCTTCGGAGTGACAGACTTAATGACGATGCCATGCTCTTTAGGTTGCAGAAGAAGACAAAGAGGAGAGCGAGGAAGAGCTCATCTTTACTGAAAGTAACAGCGAGGTTTCCGAGGAGGTGTACACTGAAGAGGAGCAAGAGGAAGAGGAGGAAGAGGAGGAAGAGGAGGAAGAGGAAGAAGAGGAGGACAGCCATGAAGAGGAAAGCGCAATCGAAGACGAGAAAGAAATTAATGGAAATGTAAGTTATGACAGCGTCAACTCCGACAACTCCAGGCCAAAGACATTTAAAAGTCAAATAGAAAACATAAACTTGACCAACGGCCACGGCGGCAGGAACGCGGAGGCGCCGGCTGCCGTGCACCGCTCGGGGAACCCTACGGTGATTGAGGACGCCTTAGAGAAGATTAAGAACAACGACCCTGACACCACAGAAGTCAACCTGAACAATATCGAGAACATCACATCGCAGACCCTCACCCGCTTCGCTGAGGCCCTCAAGGACAACACGGCGGTGAAGACCTTCAGTCTGGCCAACACACATGCCGACGACAGCGCGGCCCTGGCCATCGCTGACATGCTCAGAGTCAACGAGCACATCACCAACGTCAACATCGAGTCCAACTTCATCACGGGCAAGGGCATCCTGGCCATCATGCGGGCTCTGCAGCACAACACGGTGCTCACGGAGCTGCGCTTCCACAACCAGAGGCACATCATGGGCAGCCAGGTGGAGATGGAGATCGTCAAGCTGCTGAAAGAGAACACCACGCTGCTGCGGCTGGGCTACCACTTCGAGCTCCCAGGACCCAGAATGAGCATGACGAGCCTCTTGACACGAAATATGGATAAACAGAGGCAGAAGCGGATGCAGGAGCAAAAGCAGCAAGAGGGGTACGATGGAGGAGCCAATCTTAGGACCACAGTCTGGCAAAGAGGAACGCCTGGCTCTTCACCTTATGCATCTCCCAGGCAGTCCCCCTGGTCATCCCCCAAACTCCCCAAGAAAGGCCAAAGTGCGAGGAGCCGCGCTCCCTCTCCTCCCCCTCCTCCCCCGCCGCCCCCTCCGCAGACGGGGCCGCCCCCTCCTCCGCCACCCCCTCCACCCCCTCCGCTTCCACAGAAAAAGCTCATCACCCGAAACATCGCCGAGGTCATCAAACAGCAGGAGAGCGCCCAGCTGGCGTTACAGAATGGACAGAAAAAGAGAAAAGGGAAAAAGGCTAAGAAACAGCCAAACAACATCCTAAAGGAAATAAAAAATTCCCTGAGGTCAGTGCAAGAGAAGAAAACGGAAGAGAGCTCCCGGCCTTCCACGCCCCAGCGCTCGGCCCACGACAACCTCATGGAAGCCATTCGGGGCAGCAGTCTGAGACAGCTGAGGCGGGTAAGTACCGCGCGAGCCCACCCGGGGGCTCCGACTGGCCGGAGGAGTCGGGCCCCCATTGCACCAGGGTGCCACACTCGCCTCCCAAAATACGTGTTAGTGTTTCAGTATTTTAATATGGGAGAACAAGCACACCAAGTGTCTGATAGCAGGAGCAGGTCCCCCGTGAGCAGATTTCCGTTTGAAAGATGTGCCTGCTCATCGTTCTTAGGTTCTGTAAGGGCCGGACCCATTTGAACACATTCCTGACACATAAAAGTCCTGATTTCCTTAATTAAAAAATCAGGGAGTATAATCTGCATTCCAAAAGAGATTCATCACTTGTGACAAAAGTTTACCACAGAATTGCAAGTGGTTTCGAGCCCAACTTGTAGTATAGAATGTGAATACTATGCCGCAAGAGTCAACCTGTACGTGCATTCCTCTCAGAGAATACTGCTAGAGACACACCTGACGCTTGTTTTTCCCTTGATTATTCGTATTGTTCTTATTGAAAGAAAATCCCCTATTTTTGTAGGTGGAACTTCCAGATGCTCTGCGATAAAAACAGTCTTTAGAAGAGGATGCAGAATTATTCATTGGTATTAAATAAAATGCATTGTGAGATGTTTCTAAAATACCTTCGTCAATTTGCAATGTTCTCTGACTTTAAAAATAGCCTCACTCATTAATTCCAAAGAGAATTTTAAGAAACAGCATGTTTCTTCTGTAAATATGAAAATAAACTTCTTTTTTATGTCATGAGATCTGCATTGGCTGGAAGCAGTTTATTTAAAGGTAGTCTTCATATCTTTGGATGTGTTGATAACTCTGAGCTGTAATGAGTTAATGAAATGTGCTGTTATTTTTGTAATCTCAATAAATTTGGATTGAAGTTTTTTGTTTTTTAAACAAACTAATATTTTTTGTTAGTTGATACATTTTCAGGCATGTATGTAATGTTGTTAAATATTAAAAATATTACATTCTTACCCAAAAAGGGTTTGGGTCTTTAGCATTTGCCTTTCTTTGTTTTTTCCAAGAATATATGATCAGAGCTCTTTTTAAAGGTCTGGAATCAAAAACCTTCTTTCAAGTCTTCTTGGCAGCGAGATAAAAACTCAGGAAAGACCCTGAAAAAATCGTTAGTATCCTGGAGGCACCGACATTAGATCCATGACATCAGCTGACGCCCTCATATTCCCATAAGGCTGATAGGTCAATGTGGTCATTTGTAATTAAAATCAACTATCTCTGGAAGAAGAAACATTCAAAGTTAGAAAGTTCTTTGGTAAACAGGAAATAAGTGCTAGGGGCACACCTGGAAAGTAGGCCCCCTGAATTTGGAGCTACCTTGTGACTGATGCTCAAGATTCTCATTTTGATCTCTCCTGGGACCAGCCCCAGTCCAGTGGATCTCAGCCTTTTATGCACTATACACATAGTGGTGATGTCAACATCCACGCCACACATCCAGGGAGAAGGACACATGTATCCGTAATCTCGGAGTATCACTCTACCCCAGCCCCCTCTCACTCAAGAAAGATGTGAGTTCAGATGAGACAGACCTCTCAGAGATCACCTTCGTTCCAGTCTAATGCTTCACTCCAGTTTATAAAAGCTGTAAATCTCCTTTAAAGTACCTTGTAGTAACCATGATTAGCAATGGTTCCCTTGTGTTCTTCAGGGTAGAACAGTGGTCTTGGTAAGCCCTCTGGGCCACCCATTCAATCATTGTGTGCTTCATATACAAAGCTTGGGATGATCTCAATGAAAATTACCTTCGATTTTCACCAGAACATTCTCAAATAGTTCTTGAGTCTGTATCTTTTAGTCTGTTCCTTTTGTTCTGCCATTCTCTTAATAAGAACAACTGATCATTTTTCTTAAGGAGGGTCCCAGAGGTCTGTGAGCTGGGTTGTGTCCTGACTCTGTGAGCAGAGTGCCTGACATTTTCTGAACGAAGTTGTCTCAGGAACTTTTCACACCAACACTAAAAGCTGCCATCCCACTTCATAGATGAGGATACCCAGCATCAGAGAGGGTAAGGCTGCTTGTGAGCCCAGCTGTCTCTGTACGGCCTAGTTCCTCTGTGCCTGTCAGATCAAGCCTCCCAAAGGTGCCCTGTTCTTAAATAATGGTGGGATTTCAGTTTCCTTTGGTAGTGAATGCACTATTTTCATGGTTTTCATTAGCGTTCACGATCATGCCCATTATTGTTGTTCAAAGAAATAAAAGCTAAAACGTAAGTTTTTAAAAGACGCATGTGCGCGTATGTGTAGCGTGTATGTGTATGTGTGTGAATTTGGAACAGAAAACCAAGTCTGACCTTCCTTTCCCCTGACCCCTGTGTGTACATGAGGACAAGTCTCTTCTAAATAGGAATGGCTTCCAATTCCATCATGATGAGGTAGAAGAGCAAGTGGTTGCTCATACACTGGGTGGTAGATAAAACCATGCATGAATCCCAAAAAGGGAGTGTGCAGCAACTCTGCCCAAAGTGGGGGGAAAAGACGAGCTGCCAGGCTGGAGAGGCTGGCCAGGCCTTCTCACCAGGAGTGATTAGGAGACGAATATTTTTTCCTTTGCTCTTTAAAAGGCTGCCTTGCTGGAACTTTTGGGGCTCAGGAAAAAGCAGCATGCACTTACTAGGTACATCACAAAATGAAATAAAGATATGGACCCTCACACTCAATCTACAAAACAAAATATTATAAAGCCTATAGCAAGACAAGTGTGACATGATCAGATAGATACTAAGGGAGTACACTGGTCATTCAGGAAAACATTTCTCTAATGTTATTTCAGAAGACAGTCCTATAAACATGGAAGGTGTTATTCAGCATAGGGCAGAGATTCTTAGTCCATCGCTCCTGCAAACTCGATGAGCGAGTATGAAACCTAATTAGTTCATCCTCTATAAAGAGCTTTCAGCTCACCGGGAGAGATGATGTCCAAGACCAGATGAAGTATTTAGGCTGTGATTTACATCCACACATTAATCTCTTGAAGAATACCTCATCCCGATTTGAAATGGGGCCAGGATGCTGAGACTTGCTGGCTCCGAGGACCCTGCCACCACAGGTATTTAATAACTCAGTGTCAGCAGGATCTTGATTTAATACCTGCCCAGCTGTAGCTGCTATGAGTGAGTGAAAGAAGGAGGTAGCAATAGGCTGCTATGTTATAAAGACTGGGGTAAATTGATATATTCTTAAAAATACCTCTTAACTACCTCCTTTTATGACAAAGTTTGGACACTGTCTTTTTCTTTGTTTCTTTGAGGTTTAAGAGGTAGAGTTTTATTTCCATCAATCATCAAATAGCATGATATAAAAAAATTAAGAATTGACCTAAGAATTAGAAACCTCAAAAATATAATACCAACACTGATGCCCTTAACTTCCTCAGATATTTTCTGAGTACTCACCCTGCCCCAGATACTCTTGGATACCAAGGATACACAGCCAACAAAGGAGGTAGAACCGCTGGCTGCATGTACCATACATTCCAGTGGAGGGAGCTGACACCAGTACTTCATACTCATGCATTTATTTATCAAGTGCCTGCTGTGTGTGAGGCATTCTGCTCAGTGGTGAGGAGATCAAGCAAGTTGAATTAGAAAGTGTTCTGCACCTGAAACTAGTGGGACTCCTAGGAAAATCGCCCCTTGTAGGCTATGTGGCAAGAACTGAGTGAGAGGCAGGTATAGGGTCCTGTGTGGGCACTGAGGAAGCCTCATCATTTAAACTAGTGTTGGCCAAATTTTTCTGCGAAGAGCTAGAGAGCAAATGATTTTGACGTGGTGAGCCATTTGGCCTCTGCCTCAACTATTCAACTCTGCTCTGGGGCGAAAGCAGCTGCACACAATACACGAATGGATGAGCCTGTCTTTACAGACTAAAATTTTAATTTTGTATACTTTTCATGTGTTGTTAATTTTATTCTTTGATTTTTTTCCTACCACTTACAAATGTAAAAACTCTTCTTAGTCTGCAGGCTGCTCTTAAATAGGTGGCAGATGGATTTTACTTGTGAGTTAGTTAAGCTTGTCATCAGTTTACCGTAAACCCTTGACCAAGAGCAGATAAGGGATCAAGAAAAGCTTCTCAGGGAAGGTGATTTGGATTTTTGAAGAACAGAGAAAATGCCAGGCTAAAAAAAGCCAAAAGATGGAGTTGGGGGTTGAGAAAGGACATTTCAGTTTGAGGAAATAGGGTGTTATAGAAAATAGTAAAAAAATCATAGGATTAAGGTGTTTCTGTAAAAACATTTGTTTGGTAAAGAGTTAATATTTATCTTCTTTTCTAATATTGATAATTTTGATGGATTAAGTATTGGCCTTTTCTTTTTACAAAATAGTACATGATTATTAAGAAAAATCAGAGTATACAGATAAACAAAAGAACATAATGATTGTCTAAAATCTCACCCACGCAGAACTACTGACAACCCTTTAGCATATATTCTTTTAGATCCTTTCTAATGAATATGTATACACACGTGTAACTATGTTTTCTATGAAAAGGTACATACCGTTACGTAACCCGCCATATCTTATTTAAGCAATTTCAATAACTGTTGGATATTTAGATTATTTTGATTAGTCCCACGATGTTGGATATTTAATTTGTTCCAACTCATGCTTTTGAGTTATTCTAACTTTGAACTTTTCCCAAAAGTCCTTCGAAGGAATGATTGCCTGAATGATTGATAGCTCAGAGCTAGACGAGTGCTGTGTGGTGTGACCGTGGTACACCCAGACTGGGAATTAGGTTTCAACCAAATTGTCATGTTTAGCAACCTCTCAGCCAAATTATATGCTGACATGAACCTCAAAGGCTTCTATTGCTAAGATGCATTTCAAAAAGTCCATATAATTTTCAGTTTCTGAGTAAAAAGGCTGGATGGATTGAGAATCACAGGAGCCTGTTCTGAACAACATGAGTAGGCTAAGGAATGTGGATTCAATTATGAAAGTCATGGAGAGCATCAAAGGGTATCAAGAGGAGGAGTGACATGATGTTTAATTAGGTTTTGAAGATGTGACTTGTATGACCAAGGAAAGAATGGACTCAGCGAGTTCCATGCTGGTGCAGGAAGAGCAGTTAGGAGACTGCTGTAAGGACCCAAGAACACAGTGACACAGGCTTGAACTGTGAACGCTACGTAGGTGTGCAGAGATCAGAACGGATAAGGCAGAGACTAAGGAAACATACTCAGCAGAATCCAGTTGCTGGTTAGATGTAGGGGGCAGGAAGTAACAAAAGTGAGGAACCTAGGATACCACTTAGTTCCTGGCTGGGCCATTTGGGTGGATAGTGGTGTCACAAAATGGGATAGGGAATATAGCAGGAGCAGCTTTGGGGTGAAGAAGATGAGTTTAGTCTCAAATATATTGTTTTGGAAGTGTCTGTCCATTTGAATGTGTGGGTCTAGAATCATGGGAAGTGGGATTTGTGCTGGAAAGAAATCACATGTTATTGTGGTATGATTTGTGCTTTAAATCACACCACAATGAATCATACCACATGTGTGGTATGAGTGGCATTTAAGGATGGGCGTTTGGATGAGGTCACTCACAGAGAGGGTGGAGAAGAGCAGAGGCTCAGTGTGACCAGAGAGAAACCAGACGAGAATCATGTGGCAAAGCAGAGTTGCACTGAGGAGGGAGCAGTCAGCAGCATAAAATGCCTTGCAAGTTCTTGGGCTTGAACAGGTGATCTGGTGAGAGCAAGGCCATGGGAGCAATGGAGATGGACATCAGATTAGAGGGACAGAGCGGGAGAACTCACCAAGGTGAAGAGTATATAGGGCGCTGCTTCATGAAAGGTGTGCTGTTCTGTGAAGGGCCAGAGGGTCCACAAATCTCAGGACAAAAAAGGCACATCTTCCTGGTCTGTCATTTTTACTCGACATGAAAAATAAAAATTATATACATATAGACCCACATATATATTAAGTGCATATATAATTGTTTTTACTTGACAATAGAAAAATAGATTTTTATGTATAATGTTACTTATACATTTATACATGAATTCATGTATTATATTTTTCTCAAATCAAGTAAAAGTGTATGTGTGTGTGCAAGTAAAAGTGTGTGTGTGTGTGTGTGTGTGTACAATAAAGTCATTTAGAAACCTAATTCTATCTCGGTGACAGCCTGAAGTCTTCTGCCAGCTTTCTGAGGATTCCTAGGATGGAAGGTGGGGGCTGGAGACCTACCTGCTCATGGTTGTCTCTGGCTCCCTGCTCAAAGCATGAACCTTGCAAATCTATGACTTAGTGGCCCTATTCCAAATTACACTGGCCTAATGTAGCAGTTGACCTGTGGCGATCAGCCCTTGTCCTTGAGTTCCACAGGCTCAACATCGCAAGAAACTTCAGGAAATGAAGGTGGGGTTCACATTACAGCAATACAATCAATACAGTCAGTCAAACATGAGACATCACTGTTATTAGAAATCCTCTGGTTAACTCAACCTCAGCAATTTTTTTTCCCACTGGCTACTTTAACCCACACAATTGTCTGTGTTTTCTTGCTAGTTTATCACTTTTTTCTCCTTCTTCTCTCATGGTTCTGTCTCATTGCTGTCCCCCTAAATTACTCTTGAGAATTCAAAACTCTTTTCACGGTTATGCACAGAGAAGGCAGCTCTCTCGAGCCCCTCTCCGAAGAGCAGCTCCACTCGGCCTTCGCGTATCCACACCAGTCAGTGGGGTGAAGATCGAAGGAGCCTTTTTTTTTTAACAGGAGCCACCCTAAAGTTACTGTTGTGAATCGAATTTCTCCCCTCCGAAAAATGGCATATCGTCCCCTTGACCGCCACAAAAACCCTGTTGACTTCCAGCCTGTTACTTGGACTGTTGCTTCTGAACTGGCTTCTTCCTAAAGGGTTCCTAACCAGTTTCTATCTGGTTTCTCTGCCTCCATTGGCACTCACCTGAAATTTGTCTTCAACCTACTAGTGTGCTGTTTTTCCAAAATGCAGTTCTGATCACATCAGCCACCTGTTTGAAATTCTTCAGTGGTAACCCATATTCTGTAGAATGAAGTTCAAATCCCCCGGCATGGCAACCATGGCCTGATTATCTTTCTGCCTCATCTTCCGTTACTCGTCCTCATGAACCCTGAGCTTAAGCCAGACTGAGCAGCTTGAACAAGTGCTGGCCCCTCTCACACACACCTTTCCACACACCACCTATCTGTCTGGAATTCCCCTCCCACTCATTACATCTGGTTAGTGCCTACTCATCCTTCAAAGTAGACCTTGAAAGGTGAGTTGCTTATTGCCCCAAAGAGATGGGGGAAAAGGGCATCCTTCAAAAAAAGCCTCTGTTCTCCTTCATACTCTTCCTGGGTGATGTCATCCAAACTCTTACCTTTAAAATAGCACAAGTACCCAATTACCCCCACATTTGTGGCTTCCATTCAGCACAAATACCACTCACGTGCTTCTAAAGCCACACATTCAGGTGCACAGGCACCAAAGACACTATTCTTAAAACGGAACTCCTCTCTCTCCTCCCACACCTGCTCCAGTTAGACTCTATATTCCGGTCTCATAATACAGTTTGCCTTATGTTGTATACTGTTTGTGAACATGTCTTGATCTTTCAATTATCTACTGGATTATGTATCTTGGAGATCAGAAACTATAGCTTATCTCTGTGTCCAATAAACAGCCAGCACTCAATATGTACATTTGACGAGCTGGATGTAATTAGCCATCAACAACAATGAAGGCACCTGACAATATCTTCCCACCATTCCTCCCAGGGTGGGCAACGTGGTGTGTGATCAGAAAGAGTCATAGTTGAGAAAGGGCATTCTAGAGGCATCACTGACCCCAAGGTCTACAACAGAGCAGGAGCGTATTACAAAGGAACAGCCAGTGGGAGGGGTTGTGCACATTGTGGGACCAGAGTTCTAAGAATATGCACATCCACTCTCACTGGCCCTCTTCCCTTGGAGACTCCACCCCTTTTCCACGTGTGATCTGGGGCAGGGGTCAGACTGTGGACATGAGCGGTTGTATAGGATCTAGTAGGGAGAACACAGAGTCAGGAGAATGTTCAGGCACCCAGGCACTGACACTGGAAAATGGAAGTCCTGTTCTCTAAAGAAATCATTCTGAGGTAAAATTAGTATAATCTTTAAAACCCGAACTCTTGAGTTCATTAGACAAATTTTCACTCTAAAGCAGAGGCTTTTACTTAGACATTTGTGAATATTCTGTTTGTACATTGGCTATTCTGCATTGCTTTTCAAATAATCACTTATTCCAGATTTAAACATTGTATAATTAGCCATATAGTCTTTATTACAACTTAAACAATTTCTTAGACAACTTTTGAGAAGTTACCTATTTTTAAAAATTAGGCATGTAACAGAAAAGTATGCCAATCTCCTGGATCAAAATACTGTTGTCACTAGTGTGAACTGCTAAAGTCTCTCTCTTCCTGAGTGAACTCTCAGATGGTGCATCTGAGTAATCCCTGTTCCACAAACTCAGAAACCAAGGACCTAAAGTAAGCCTCAAATTTGCAAGCTACCCTCCCTGAGTTTACCACACACTGACTCCTCTTCCGGCTGGGCCATGTGGCGGCAGCACCCACACCAACACCCAGTGCGCTCGTGAGAACAAATGATCCACAACTGGCAGCTCAGAGGAACTCTTTACGTCGAGGCAAAATTGTGAAAATTAAACATTTTTGACATCTAAAAAAAGCAGAGGGAGAATACAGTTATTACACATATTCGTGAATGTCTTTCTAGAATACATATTTTAATCTTTGTAGCTCTTGCTTTATCAGCATGTCACAGATTAGCGTTGTGAGACTATGCAGGAGACCAGCAGAAAGCTGAGAACATCACATTCAGCAGGAGCAAGGTAATGCTTACTAACATTCATTTGTTTTTCTCTAAATGCTGCCAAGAGTTTCTGGTGACTGTTTTCAGAGACATTCACAGGAAGTTTAACAGGAAACCTTATCTGTCAGAACTTGTTGGGATGTAACTATGAATAAAAGAAGCTGTCACTAATAAAAGTTATTAGTTTTTAAAGATTTTATTTATTTATTTTTAGAGAGAGGAAGTGAGGGAGAAAGAGAAAGAGAGAAACATCAATGTGTGGTTGCCTCTCATGCACCCCCTACTGGGCACCTGGCCCGAAACCCAGGCATGTGCCCTGACTGGGAATCGAACAAGCAACCCTTTGTCTTGCAGGCCAGCACTCAATCCACTGAGTCACACCAGCTGGGGCTAAAAGTTATTTTTAAAGAAATGCAAATAATTTTTAACATAAAAAAAGTGAAACAAACCAACTTTCCCATATTTATAAATAAAAGTCACCATTGGTGTGATAAAGACATGAAATAAATGAAAAATGCTTAAGGAAAGAAGACAGACTGGCAGAAACTACTTGAAGTTTAGAGAGAGAATTCTGAGGTAATTCCAAATAAATTCTCATGCAATCATTTATTAAGCATTTGGCATTACTCAAACATGTCAGTTGCCTAATCCTTCGAATAGAAAAAAATATTTTAATAATGATGGAAGGGGAAATGAGAACTGGAGATAAGCAAATGCCATTCTATTCACTGAATACTCCAAAAATCTGAGGTTGTATTAATCTCAAAATTTGACTTGCCTCAGTGACTGCTGGTTTAGCTGCATTATTATAACATATTTTCCTTTATGTTGCATTTTTTGAAAATTTGAAAACAGAATAACAGTATTTCCCTTTGGGTCTTTACATGTGCATACATAAGCAGAAGGATCTCAAGCCTCCTACACTGGAAGACAAGATACCGGAGTAGTGTTTTTATTTTTTTACCTAGACCATCGCTGGCATGAGAGCAACCCGGGAGGCAGAGCACTGCAGTGGTTAGGTGCACGTGCTCTGTATTAACACATTGTGTACCGCATAGAAATCTCTAAGACATACGCCAGGGACCGCACGTTTTTGGGCAAACTGCACGTTATTCAAATCATCATAACTACAGATCATCTCCGGAATCGTCAAAACAGTCATCTGCATCTTCGATCTCACTAGGAATATCTGATAAATTATCGTTAAATACTCCCGGAAGTGTTTCAGTTTTGTTGGTTTCCTTCCTTTTTCTGAGAGGGGGCATTTCTAAAAGCACCAGGAACTTGGAGACGAAGACTATTCAAATGACCAAAATACAATGTAACTGTAATGCTTTATGGGTTCGTGCAATTATATAGTTTTTCATAGATTGACTTGCACGGTTTCCACCAATGAGATCGCTTCATTCGATGTGGACAAGACTGTGTGTTGACATCTAAGGTCCATAACAGATGGCGCGTGAAACATGAGAAAACTTGTGAGCGGTACACAATGTGTTAAGACAGACCTAAGTCTGGGACTCAGCTCTGCCACTTACTATTTAACTTTGTGCAAATCATTTAACAAATTATTTAACCTAAGTTTCATTTGCCTTGGCCAAAAAGTTGGGATTATAACTTCCTCATGTAAAATATTTCAGGCAGGGCCCAGCACTTGTCAAGTGTCCAATAAATGCTGCTGAACATTAGGATGGATCCGTTTGAACGTGATTTTTCTCAAAGGAAAACAATCTCAGTGACAAAAGGTCTGGGAGAGGAGTGAGCATGGCTGTGGAACTTTCGAAAGCCCCTTAAATGGTTTCATCCTTGTCATCAAAAGCAGGGTGGTCTGAAACTAGGTGAATGGCCACTCTACCCTCTGCAGAAAGGAAGTCCGAGTGCAGTCTGCACCCGGAATTGCAACCTGAGGGAACAGATGCTGACTGTGCCCTCTGGGGAGAGTGTTTACTAGAAAAATGCGTGGAGGGGCTGCTAACTGTGTGGCCACTGCAAAGCAGGACTGACACTGGAAGATGTTCTTGCTCTAATTTACAAGAAATCCATGGAATTGTCTCTGTGCTCCCCATACCGCATGTCAACCCACTCACAAAGTTCAAGAACAGAAACATGCATTTTATTCTGTGCATTTTATATTCCTAGCCCTCTCAATGACCTGACAATTACTGTTAATTTCAGTGATGGGGAGGGAAGGAGGAGATGGCAAGAACCATAAAACAAAAACCCTATTGCATAATTTCTTGAAGGGATAAGCAGCATGGAGGTATTTTCTACAACATTCGGAGGGAGGGAGTCAAGCTGGAGAGAGATCTAAGGGGACAGTGTTTTCAAGAGAAGCAGTAACTGAAGACGGAAAAGTAGGCCTCACAATTCTCTGAAATCTGTTGTTTTTCTGGGTTCCTGTTGAACACCGTGCAGTAGTCTCTATCTCCTGGGAGGTGCTATGAGGAAAATGCCACTGGGAATTCAGGTCTGGGAGCCAAACAACTTGGGAAAATGTTTTCTGTATTTTGAACTTTACACAGCATTATTTTTGCTCCTCCAGAAGACTTGCCACAGCCACTCTGGCGAATCAGTGTATACCATTGTCAAGGTGCACATTTACTCAGGCCAGTTATTCCAGAAAAAAACAGACGGCATCTAAATGCCCCCAGCACCTACAATTCACTGCATAGTGTGTTGGATATTGAGATGAGTGCGTGTCCAAAATTCCCTGCCTAATTCCATGTCCTTTCCTTCAAATATGAGAACAAAAGCCATGGAGAAATGCTGGTTAACACTGACAGAACTCTTTAAGGGTGTATATACTTCTTACAATACATCAGTGGTTTAAACGCTTGCCATATTTAGAGATAAATTATACAGCAACGTGACGATAACAATCCTGCATAAAACAGCCTGCAGTCACCAAATCATCAAACCAGGCCCAGTTTTCACCACTGAATCCTTTGGGAGTCTTTTAGGGAATGATTACAAATATAAATCTTTTCCTTATCTTTTTCTGTTTCCTCCCACTTTTTTTCATTAGCTGCTGGGTGCAGTCATGTCAACTTCCCAAGAATCATGACCAATGGCCAAAATGCTATTGTATTTCTCAATCTAAATGGAGTCAGGGTGGAAGCTGTGCATTAACTCTTCCTCCTTGTACCGGGGCAAGTTGCTTTTAGTTTTCACAGGTCAGGGTGGTTCCATAAATCATCTACATACAGCATGGGGCAAAAGTAGGTTTACAGCTGTTCGTAGGGAAAATAATACAGTAATTAGTAAATAATAATACAAGAATAAATTTCTATTTCACATACTCGCAATGATAAACTACTTTTACCCCACTCTGTACATAAATGTTCCTGGCCATGCCCAGTAACACAAAGATAACTTCTTAAATTATAATAAGTGGCTCCAAGGCTGGCCCCTCCAGTGACCTCGTGTTTTCAGACAGGTGTGGAAGCGGCTCACATGGCCTCAGCCACCGGTACCCATACAAGTGTGTCTTCAGCATTTAGCGCTGAGGTTTCTCTAGCCCTCCCTCCCGTTGTCACCAATGCACGCCTTTTTGCCATTCTTTCACGCCCAGTCTCAAGCACACCTTTTGTCCCAGCCTGTGTCAAGGTAATGTTAATAAACTACAAAAACCTGCTAGGGAGCTGGCAGAAAGGAAGAAAAAGCCTGATTTCTCAGTGGGTGTTACCATTATGTGGTCACATGAATTTCCTCTATTACCCTAGTTAGAAATATACTGGTAGATGGAATGAGGGACTTGTTTTTGTTTAGAGCCCACTTTAATTTACAGTAACAGCATTCATTCCAAAAAGTTTGGTTTAGTCTCGGACATTAGTATAGCACTTGCGGTCAAGTGCATTCTCACCTAGTAGCTCTGAAAAGAAGATGTCTGGGAATTTCTGAAGACTTGGAACATAATATAGAACATTTGCTCATGTTCCTTCCTGTTCCTTCTTTTTTTATTCACCAGGTCACATTAATACTTGAGAAACTTGTGTATTTGAATGCTGCTTGGGCAAAACTCTCAAAAAATATTCCTTTACAGCTTTTACAAGACTCATCCCTATGGAAAAGCTTATCAACAAGAAGACAGAGCAATACTCCACTTTTATTAACAATGTCAAGCAGTTTGTGTGTTGGGTCATCACTGCAAATCTAACCTCATATGTTGCAAACCAAGGCCAAGAGATGAGGGTAAATGCTATACTGAAGTGTTAACCAGCCATGCAGTGGAAGGAATACAACCACATTTCTTTCCTCAAAGTTGTCCTTTCCCAGCAACCCACCAAATCTCATTTTGAAGAAATCTCATTTCTTCTCATGATTCGAGAAGAAAGCTTTACAAAATCAACACTGAAATCAAACTCACAATATATTTGTTTCTCTCTACTCCTCTTCTCTTAAGTAGGCTATTGGAATAGCCAGTGGAATGTTTGATATTTAGATATTTGGGAAATGAAGAAATATAAAATATAGTGGCTCCCATAAAACAGTTCTCTTTGGGTTCTGGAAAACGAAGTGATCACAGTGGAGAGTAAGAAGATGCTGGCTGGGCGCAGGTGCTACCTAAAATTTCTTTTCACGTCAGACTCATGCCAGGCGGGCCCAGGCATGCTGGCTGTAACACTTTTGGGCACTGGTGTAGACTTAAAGCAATCATGTGGTTCAGCATCTACTTGGAACTTTCTAAACACCTTTAGGCAGTAGGCCCTTATAAGCTCATTTTATAGCATCCAGGCCTTCAACCATGGACAAAACCCACTTTAACAGAATCATAGGATGTTCCATTTATAGGTGGTTTGGAAAGAAAGTGGTTCCAATTTTAGGACTATACTAGTAAATTAGATTTGCTCATAATTACTTAACTGTTAACGTTAAACAAATCACAACCTTTGGTAAATATCCATAATAAAGTTTAGAAAAGTCTTTTTAAGAAAAGGAAAAATATTGAGTCTTCCATTTCAATGAACTGGTATAGATTGAGCTTTAGCGGAGTATACAACTAAAAGAAAGTTGGTCCTTTTACATCTTTGCTCAATAAACAAAAAAACCCTAAATATGCTATTTCATGGACTTCTTCCTAAGTACCTTTCATCCTTTAAAATTTAGACTGTAGTATACATCTTAATTTTGCTTGCAGTGTTCTCCCAATCATCAATCTTAAAACTCTGCCTGCAAACACGAATTCTTTTCCTTTGTTCTCTGCATTAGACCCCATCCTAGCCAAATAAATAAATAAAATTTTTTTTTAAAGGTTGTTTCTTTTAGGTTCAGAAGTTGATGTAAGGGGCTAATAGACAGCCGCAGAATTAAGAGATTATGATAGTTTCTACGGTTAATTGGACATAACACCTTTCCTTTCACTTGTTTCTTTCAACACCACAAACACCAGATGTGTTTTATTTCCCTGCCTGTTTCCCAGTAAGGGTAAAGTACATGCAACCAAGTTAGACCTCCCTTCTCTTGCTACTAAGAAAACCAGGAAGCTGGACTTAGTGTTGTTTCTCCTTGCGCTCCTTGGAATAACTCCCAGTCATTAAATTGACAGTGCAGCTGTTGTCTGGCAAATTTATTGTAAGGGTTTACAAAATACTTATGTTTAAATAAAGGCAATGCTCATTTACCTTTATAAGAAACTAACAAAAACAATTTGGATGCAGAATAAAAGGTTCAATATCATTTTTACCTTTATAAGAAACTAACAAAAACAATTTGGATGCAGAATAAAAAGTTCAATGTCATTTCAACCCAGTACTAAAGGACAGAAGTGTCTGGTGACAATACAACAACTAGTAAATAATAATAAAAGAATAAATTCTATTTCACATACTCGCAAATGATAAACTACTTTTGTCCCACCCTGTATATAAATGTTCCTGGCCACGCCCACTAACACAACGATAACTCCTTAAATTATAATAAGTGGCTCCAAGGCTGGCCCCTCCAGTGACCTCGTGTTTTCAGACAGGTGTGGAAGCGGCTTATCAACAAGATGCTTGGACAAGGTGGGGAGACCGAGATCACTGAGCCAAAATATGAACATGTGCTTTAGACCCAGAGACAGTTCCTCAGAGTGAGCCAGGCTTCCCAGGCACACACCGGAACAGGATGCTGGTGGTTTCTATCAACTCCCAGATGACATGTGAGAGAGGGTGAAATTTGCAGCCCTAAGTTTTTCAGAAACAGTAAATCTGCAACTTATCCATAATTCAAGAAAAGTAGAGAAAATAAGGATAATAAAACAGTATTATGGTACCTAATAAAGACCAACGAAATTGGTTGTCAGATCTGGCTTCTAACATTAGCTCCTCCTTACCCCAGGCAAGCCCCTCAACTACTCTGAACATGCGAAATGACAGTAGGCTCGATATAACTCAATGGCCTCTGTCTTTCAGTTGTGAAATAACTATTTTTAGACTTAAGATGGGAGGGGACCTATCTTACTCCACTTTATATTTTAATGCCCACCACATATGTAGTCTTAATAAAGTTGTTTAAATATGGTGATATTGCTTAAGAAATTCTTATACTTAAGCCTTGATGAAAATCCTCACACACTGATCAATAACTAACTGAATTTGGGTCAAGATACATCAGGCAATTCAAGACAAAAAATAATGTCAATGTGAAGTTCCATAATGCAATTTGATATTGTTAAAACTGGACTTACTGCCCTGACCAGTGTGGCTCAGTTGAACGTCATCCCTCAAGTGAAAGGTCGCTAGTTCAAAAGGTCAGGACGCATGCTCGGGTTGTGGCCCAGTCTCCCAGTTGGGGCATGTGGGAGAGGCAACCAATTGTTTTTCTCACACATTGATGTTTCTTTCACGTTTCTCTCCCTCTGTTTTTCTCTCCCTTCTACTCTCTCTAAAAATAAATCTAATCTTAAAAAAACAAACAAACTGTGGACTTAAAGTTCTAAAAAAATCCTTACCAAGTATAAGAAATTTTGTTATTTAAAACTTGAGGCCATTTCAAACTTACTAGAAATTCACCAATACAAAAATATCTGACTAAACTAAAACCCACCTATAAGCTATCTGTTATGTTTTACTCAAAATAGTGTGCTATCCATATCTTGATCTGTCAGACTTCATGGTGGGGCACATGATCATTTTAGATTTATAGTGAACTACTGTAAAATTAAATACTGTATCAATAGTATAACCACTAATGTGCACTTAAAAAACAAAAAATTATGGCTGATTTATCTAGACATGTTTTGCTATCAAGCCAAAATCTTCAATGGGCTCCCTCATGGCAGTGGAAGATACCATATATCATAAACAGAAATAACAGGTGGTCTTACCTTTAGCTACAAAGTATGTTTCCCATCGTATTCCTAACAGCCAATTTATGACACCTTTCCCAGTGGCTTCATGAGAAGCAAAGTTTAAAAAAATCCATGAATAAAAGACCCAGATATTACAAGAAAATGTCGTGATTTAGAGGGGGTGTCAGAGTCAGTAAGTGTGCAAAGTACAATTCCTCATCTTTTCCATGAAGTATTTTCTATTGTACTACAAATAGGCCTTATCTCTGGAGTTGTCCTTTCAGAACCCTATTCCTAAAAAAGAGTAAGTTATTTCAGGAATTTCTCTGTTGGTTAAATAAATATATGTGGCAAGAGCAATTCTGAGGTACTTTTCTCTATGACTTTTTGGTAAAGTTTGGTTACTACATTCTTAACTGTTCACATTTGTACGACACAAACAACTTTTTACTAGAACATAGTATTCTTGAAATGCTTGTTCAATGTGGCTAAACTCTCAGAAGGCATTCTGTAGCATCCCACACACTGGATTCCATAACTTAGTTTAATCTTCAGAGACCCACTTGTGTCAGTAGAACAAAAAACTCTATGTATCGAAAACTGAGCTTCCTGTTTAAAGTGAGAACCGTCATCAACACCACTACTAAGAACTATCTAAATCCCACATGAAGGGCTATATTTGGCTTTTATTGAAACTACCAGTAAATTCTAGTATCATTATGATTTAGAACTTCAACCTTTTGGCTATGTGGAAGTTGCTTTCAGTCTGACCTGGCAATGTGAATGCCCTGTATACCACAGCGGTGGCTTCCCTGGAGCTGCTGAGCAGCCAGTGCGTCCCCCAGCACAACACGGAATAACATTCTTTTGCTCTCCATGTTTGTTTAATGGCACACTCACTCTCAGGGCGTGCACTCTGCTGAAAACTTCCGTTACCATTCACGGCCGTGTACCCCATACTATACTATGCAGTCACAATTTTCCCGCCATCTAATCTCTTAACAATAAACAAATAAAAACACACTACTTTATATATTTGAGTCAAATTAATTTTATTATGCTTCATGATGAATTGCCACCTGTGCAATATCCTATTCACTATACATTTCAAAAAAAAAATTCACATACTAAACAAAATTTCAGTTGATAAATGGAAATGAATGATTGAAAGTCTTTATGAATCTCATACATACAATATGTGGCTAGCTGAAATTGTCTATCACGTAGCATTTAGATATAAAAAGCCTCATGCTAGTTTGTTAAGTGCAAAGGCTGTCAGACACTCATTAACTGGAGTATATATAGGAGGCTCCCAGACACTGCACAGACATAGTGCTGCCCACAGTGGACGGTGGTGGAGGGCTGAAACATGCAACCTGTACATCTAAAGCAGTTTTGTCTTCATGCCTGGACTGAACTCCACAGCTGCTGTGTTTCAACCAGTAATTCAGACTTTGTGCAACAACAAAAAGTATTTTTTTTCTTTAAGAGGAAAGAATAAACTCAAATACCTTTGGCAAATTTTATACCCATCTTACATGTTTAAAATTATGTTTCCAACTCAAAGAATTGATAGCCTCTGCTCAGAGCAGCTTCTGACAAATAGTTACCATACCAAAGGAAGCTGGGAAACCCTCAATTCCTTGGCCAAAAGTTAAGAGAGATCTTAAATTGGCATTACCTTAAAGACATTTCTAGGATATTTAAAATGTTTTTATAATGTTGCAAAAATTGGAAAATGTTTAATATTACTTAAAATAAGTATATTGTTCTATTTACCATTTGCACAAATTCCTAATTTTACTGGTTAGTAGTTGTCGAGCCTCATCCACACCAGATTCAACTAAGCTCAAGCCACAACGAAAATTATAGTAAGCAGAAAAAGGTTTCCAGCAGCAGAGGGCACTGTTTTTGCAAGAACAAAAAGTCTAGAATTTTTCCCATGGCCTTAAATTACTCTTGCAAGGAAGGTAACATTCTTTGAATAACTTAACTATTTTACTGTACCACTTAACTGCTTTCAGCAACAAAACCTTTTAAATTATTTCTTATGATAACTAGATGCATGATCACTAGAGACTATGTGATAACTGGTTAAAATTCAAGCCACATCTTGCAGGTCCAGCCTGTCAAGATCATTCCAATACTAGATTTTGGTCGGTATAATTCTAGAGAGCTTAATTAATTTTTAGTTGGATACTGTGACTACAGTAATGAAATACATTTGGAACTACATTCTGCATATGACTCGATGTGAGAAAAAAAATCTGTATTTAAATCACATAATTTTTCTTTCTAAAATTTAAAGTAGGTAGATATGATAATTAGCATTATAAATATGAAAACCACCTTTAGGCAGATTAGTGTATTGTAGAGAGGCAAGGAAACCCTCACTTTAACATATCATTTAGTGTACATAACAATGTGCAGGTTGTAATATTTTATTTATTTTTCTAAAAAAAAGTCTATCATTATGTTTTCCAAGAAATTTGACATTGGGATAACCGACTTTATAATAAAAAAAGGTAACCCTTCACCTGACATTTGAC